>SZWC01013514.1:45494-72042 GCA_023375785.1 Penium margaritaceum | reverse complement strand
CTACCACTCCCAACCACTCACAACCACTTGCAACCACTCTCAACCATTCACAACCATTCGCAACCATTTGCAACCATTCACAAGCACTTGCAACCACTTGCAACAACTCGCAAGCACTCGCAACCACTCGCAACCACTCGCAAGAACTCGCAACCACTTGCAACCACTCACAACCACCTGCAAAAAATCGCAATCATTCACATACACTCACAACCAATCACAACCACTACCATCCACTTACAACTACTCGCAACCATTGACAACCTCCCACAACTACTCGCAACCACTTGAAACCACTCGCAACCACTTGCAACCAATCACAACCACTTGCAACCAATCACAACCACTCGCAATCACTTGCAACCACTCTAAACCATTTGCAACCACTTGCAACCACTCGCAACAACTCACAACCATCTGAACCACTCATAACCACTCGCAACCACTCGCAACCACTCGCAACCACTCGCAACCACTCGAAGCTACTCGCAACCACTTGCAATCGATTGCAACGACCGAAAACTAATTGCAACCACATGCAACGACTTGCAACCACTTGCAACCACTCGCAAGCCCCCGCAACCACTTGCAACAATTTGCAACAACTTGCAGCCTATCGCAATTACTTGTAACCACTCAAAACCACTCTCAACCACTTGCAACCACTTGTAACCACTCGCAATGACTCGCAGCCACTCGCAAGCAATCGCAACTACTCGCAACCTCTGGCAACCACTCGGAACAACTTGCAACCACTCACAACCACTTGCAAACACTCAAAAGCACTCGCAATTAGTCACAACCACTCACAACCAATGGCAACCATACGCAACCACTTGCATTCACTTGCAACCACTGGAAACCACTCGCGACCACACAAAACTACTCGCGACCACCCGCAACCACTCGCAACCACTCGCAACCACTTGCAACCACTCGCAACCACTCACAACCACTCACAACCACTCACAACCACTCGCAACCACTCGCAACCACTCGCAACCACTTGCAACCACTCGCAACCACTCACAACCACTCACAACCACTCACAACCACTCGCAACCACCTGTAACCACTCAAAACCACTCACAACCACTCGCAACTACTCACAACCACTTGCAACAATGGACAACCACTCGCAACTGCTCGCAACGACTTGCAACCACTCGCAACCACTCGCAACCACTTGCAAGTACTCACAACCACGTGCAACCACTCGCAACCACTCGCAACCACTCGTAACCAATTGTATCCACTTGCAACTACGCGCAACCACTCCCTACCACTCGCATCCAATCGCAACCACTTGCAACCACTCGCAACCAGTCCCAACAAGTCCCAATCACTTGCAACAACTTGCAACCATTCGACACTAATCGCAACCACTCGCAATCATTCGCAACCACTCGCAACCACTCGCAACCACTTGTAACCACTCGCAACCACTTGTAACCACTCGCAACCACTCACAACCATTCGCAACCACTCACAACCACTCACACCCATTGGCCACCACTCGCAATTACTCGCAACCATTCGCAACCCCTCGCAACCACTGGCAACAACTTGCAAGCACTCACAACCACTTCCAACCACTTGCAACCACTCTCAACACTCGCAACAAAGTTTTACCACTTGCAACCACTCCCAAGCACTCCCTACTACTCGCATTCACACGCAACCACTTACAACCAGTCACAACCAGTCGCAACCGCTTGTCACCACTTGCAACCACTTGCAACCACTTGCATCCACTTGCAACCACTCGCAACCACTCAAATCCACACGCAACCACTCGCAACCACTCACAACCATTCACAACCACTCGCAACCACTTATAACCACTCACAACCACTCACAACCACTCGCAACCACTCACAACAACTCACACCCATTGGGCACCTCTGGCAACTACTCGCAACCACTCACAACCACTCGCACCCATTGGCCACCACTCGCAATTACTCGCAACCACTCGCAACCCCTCGCAACCACTCGCAACAACGCACAACCACTCGCAACCACTTATAACCACTCACAACCACTCACACCCACTGGCCACCTCTCGCAACCACTCGCAACCACTCGCCACAACTTATTACCACTCGCAACATCTTGCAACCACTCTCTACCACTCCCAACCACTCACAACCCCTCGCAACCACTCACAACAACTCACACCCATTGGGCACCTCTGGCAACTACTCGCAACCACTCACAACCACTCGCACCCATTGGCCACCACTCGCAATTACTCGCAACCACTCGCAACCCCTCGCAACCACTCGCAACAACGCACAACCACTCGCAACCACTTATAACCACTCACAACCACTCACACCCACTGGCCACCTCTCGCAACCACTCGCAACCACTCGCCACAACTTATTACCACTCGCAACATCTTGCAACCACTCTCTACCACTCCCAACCACTCACAACCCCTCGCAACCACTCACAACAACTCACACCCATTGGGCACCTCTGGCAACTACTCGCAACCACTCACAACCACTCGCACCCATTGGCCACCACTCGCAATTACTCGCAACCACTCGCAACCCCTCGCAACCACTCGCAACAACGCACAACCACTCGCAACCACTTATAACCACTCACAACCACTCACACCCACTGGCCACCTCTCGCAACCACTCGCAACCACTCCCAACCAGTTACAACCACTCGCAACCACTTGCAACCACTCGCAACCAGTCGCAACCACTGGTAACCACTTGCAACCACGTGCAACTACTCGCAACCATTTGCAACCACTTGCAACCACTCGAAACAAGTGGCAACCACTCCCAACCCCTCGCAACCACGGGCAACAACATGCAACGACTGGCAACCACTGGCAACCACTGGCAACCACTCGCTACCACTCACAAACACTTGAAACCACTTCCAACCACTCCCAACCATTGGCAACCACTCGCAACTACTTGCAACCACTCGCAACAACTCGCAACCACTCGCAACCTCTTGTAATGACTCGCAATCACTCTCAACGACACAAAACCACTTACAACCACTTGAAACCACTTGCAACCACTAGGAACCACTTGCAACGACTTGCAACCACTCACAACCACTTGCAACCGATCGCAACAAGTCGAAACTACACACAACCACTTGCAATCACTCGCAACCACTCGCAACCACTCACAGCCACTCACAACCACTAGCAACAACTAGCAAATACTCACAACCACTCACAACCACTTAGGAACCACTCGCAACCACTCGTAACCACTCGCAACCTCTCGCAACCACTCACAACAATACAGAACCATTCCCAACCAATTGGAATAACTCGCAACCACACAAGACCACTCGCAACCACTCGCAACAACTTGCAACCACTCGTGACCACTAGCAGCCACTTTTAACCTCTCACAACCACGGGAACCACTTTCAACCACTTGTGACCACTCGCAACCAATCGTTGCCACGGAAACAACTTGCAACCACTTGTAACCACTTGCAACCACTCGCAACCACACGCAACCACTTGGAACAAGACGCAACCACTCGCAACCACTACGAAGACTTGCAACCAATCGGAACATCTCTTAACCACTCACTCCCACTTGCAACCAAACACAACCACTCGCAATCATACAAAACCACATGCAACCAATTGCAACCACCCGCAACCACTCGAAACCACTTGCAACCACTCCAAACCACTCGCAACCACTCCCAACCACTCCCAACCACTCCCAACCACTCGAAACCACTCACAACCACTCGCAACCAAACTCAACCACTCACAACCACTTGGAACCACTCACAACAAATCGTAACCATTGGCAACCACTCATAACTTCTTGCAACCACTCACAACTATTCGCAACAACTCACAACCACTCCCAACCACTCGTAATCACTTGCAACCACTCACAATCACTCACAACCACTCGCAACCACTCGCAACCACTCGCAACCACTCACATCCACTCGCAACCACTTGCAACCACTCGCAACCACTCGCAACCACTCGCAACCACTCACAACCACTCCCAACCACTCGTAATCACTTGCAACCACTCACAATCACTCACAACCACTCGCAACCACTCGCAACCACTCGCAACCACTCACATCCACTCGCAACCACTTGCAACCACTTGCAACCACTCACAACCACTCACAACCACTTGCAACCACTCGCAACAACTTGCAACAACTCACAAACACTTGCAACCACCCGCAACTAGTCACAACCACGTGCAACCACTCACAACCCCTTGCAACCATTGGCAACAACTCGCAACTACTTGCAACCACTCGCAACTACTTGCAACCACTCGTAACCACTCGCAAACTCTTGCAACCACTCGCAACCACTTGGAACCACTCACAACAAATCGTAAGCATTGGCAACCACCCATCACTTGCAACCAGTCGCAACCACAGGGAACCACTCGCTACCACTGGCAACCACTTGCAACAACTCGCAGCCACTCGCAACCACTCGCAACCACTCATAACCATTCGTAACCACTCGTAACCACTTGCAACCATACACAAGTACTCGCAACAACTCGCAACCACTCACAACCACTCCCATTCACACAAAACCACTCGCAACCACTGGCAACCACTTGCAACCATTCACAATCATTTGCAACCACAAGCAACCACTCACAACCACTCACAACCACTTGTAACCACTCGAAACCACTCGCAACCACTCGTAACCAGTCGCAACCACTCGCAACCACTCGCAATCCATCGCATCCAGTCCGACCACTTGCAACCTCCCGCAAAAACTCGCAACCACTCGCAACCACTCGGAACCACTCGCAATCATTCGCACCACTTGCGACCTCTTGCAACCACTTGAAACCACTTGCAACCACTCACAACCACTCCCAACCACTTGCAAGCACTTGCAACCACGTGCAAGCACTTGTAACCACTTGCAAGTACTCGCAACCACTCACAACCAATCACAAAAACCACTTGCAATCACTCGCAACCACTTGCTACCACTCACAACCACTCACAACCACTTGCAGGCACTCACAACCACTTGCAACCACTTGCAACCACCTGTAGCCACTTGCAACCACTCTCAACCACTTGCAACGATTTGCAACCACTCGCAATTACTTGTAACCACTCTCAACCACTCTCAACCACTTGCAACCACTTGAAACCACTTGCAACTATTCGTAAACACTCGCACCACTCGCAACCTATCGCAACTAATTATAACCATTGGCAAGCACTTGCAAGCACTCGGAACCATTTGCAAACACTCGCAAGTACTCACAACCACTTGAGACGACTTACAACCACCCGGAATCACTCGCAACCACTCGCATCCTCTTGCAACCACTCCCAACCATTTGCAACCACTCGCAACCACTTGCAACCACTTGCAATAACTCGCAACCACTCACAAGCACTCACAATCACTCACAACCACATGAAACCACTCACAACCACTCACAATCATTGGCAACCACTCGCAAGTACTCGCAAGCACTCGCAACCACTCGCAACCACGCGCAACCACTCAAAATCACCTGCAACCACTTGCAGCCACTCGCAACCACTTGCAACTACTCGCAAGAACTCGCAACCACTCCCAACCACTCGTAACCACTCGTAACCACTCACAACCACTCGCAACCACTCGCAACCACTCACAACCACTCACAACCGCTCACAACAACTTGCAACCATTGGCAACCACTCACAACCATTGGTAACCGCTGGGACCACTTGCAATCACACCAAACCACTCGCAACAACTCGCAACCACTTGCAACCACTCGTAACGATACAAAAACTCTCGTAATCGCTCGTAACCACTCGCAACCACAAGTAACCACTCGCAACCACTCGCAACCACACAAAACAACTCACAACAACTCGCAACCATTGGCAACCACTCGCAACCACTTGCAAGGACCCAAAACCACTCGTAACCAGTCGCAAACAATAGCAACCACTAGCACCCACTCGCAACCACTCATAACATCTTGCAACCACTCGCAACCAATCAAAACCTCTCACAACCACTTGCAACCACTCACAACAACTTGCAACCACTCGCAACAGCTCGCAACCAATCGCAACCACTTGGAACCACTCGCAACCACTCGTAACCACTCCCAACTTCTCACAACCACTCACAACCACTCGGAACAACTTGCAAGTACTCAAAACCACTCACAACCATTCAAAACCACTCACAACCACAAGCAAACCCTCGCAACCACTCGCAACCACTCGTAGCCTCTCGCAACCACTCGCAACTACTCGCAACAACTCGCAGCCACTATTAATTACTTGTAACCACTCGCAACTACTCATAACCACTTGCAACCACTCGTAACCACTTGCAACCACTCGCAATCATTTGCAACCACTCGCTTTGACTCGCAGCCACTCTCTACCACTCACAACCACTCGCAACACTCGCAACCACTCCCAACCTCTCGCAACCTCTCGCAACCACTCACAACCACTCGCAACCACTCACAACCACTTGTAACATCTCGCAACCGCTCCCAACCACCTGCAACCATACAAAACCACTCCCAACCACTCGCAACTAAAAAAAAAAACTACTCACAGCCACTCGCAACCACTTGCAACTACTCGCAACCACTTGTAACCACTTGCAACTAATTATAGCCACTGACAACCACTCGCAAGAACTTGTAACCACTCGCAACCACTCACAACCACTTGCAACCACACACAACGACTCGCAACCATTAGCAACCACTCCCAACTACTCCCAACCACTCCCAACCACTCGCAGCAACTCGCAACCACTTGCAAGCACTCACAACCACTTGCAACCACTCGCAACCAATGGCAACCACTCGCAAAAAATTGTAACCACTCGCAACCACACCTTACCACTCGCAACCAATCACAACGACTTGCAACCACTCGCAACCATTCGTAACCATTCACAACCACTTACAACTACTTGCAACAACTCGTAACCACTCCTAACCACTCGCAACCACTCACAACCACTCGCAAAAACTCGCAACTATTCGCAACCTCTTCTAACCACTTGCAACAACTTGCAACCACTTGCAACAACACTCGCAACCACTCACAACCACTTGCAACCACTCACAACCACTCGCAACCATTGGCAACCATTTGCAATGACTCGCAACCACTCACAACTACTCGCACCCACTTTGCAAGCACTCACAATCACTTGCAACCACTCGCAACCACTCGCGACCACTCGCAACAAATTGTAACCACTCGCAACCACTTGCAACCACTCCCTACCACTCGCAACCACTCACAACGACTTGCAACCACTCGCAACCATTCGCAACCATTCACAACCACTTGCAACTTATTGCAACCACTCGTAACCACTCGCAACCACTCGCAACCACTCACAACCACCCGCAACAACTCGCAACTACTCGCAACCATTTCCAACCACTTGCAACAAGTTGAAACCACTTGCAAAAACACTTGCAACCACTCACAACCGCTTGCAACCACTCACAATCACTCGCAACCATTGGCAACCACTTGCAACTACTCGCAACCACTCACATCAACTCGCAACCACTTGCAGCAACTCACTACCAGTCACAACCACTTGCAAGCACTCACAACCACTTGCAACCACTCACAACCACTTGTAATCACTCGTAACATCTTGCAACCAATCACAACCACCCGCAACCATACGCAACCACTCACAACTACTCGCAACAACTTGCAACCACTCGCAACCACAAAAAACCACTCGCAGCCACTTGAAACCACAAACAACCACTCACAACCACGCGCAACCAGTTGTAACCAATCGCAGCCACTCACATTCACTCGCAATCACTCACAACCACTCGCAACCATAAGCAACCACTCCTTACTACTCGCAACCACTCGCAGCCACTCACAACCACTCGCAAGCACTTACAACCACTTGCAACCACTCGCAACCACTCGCAGCACTTCGCAACAGCTTCTAACCACTCACATCCACTCACAACCACTCCCTACCACTCGCAACCACTCACAACCACGTGAAACCACTTGTAGCCATTTACGACTACTTGCAACCACTCTCAACATCTCGCAACCACTCGCAACAACTTGCAACCACTCACAACCACTCGCAACCACTTGCAACAACTCACAACCACTCGCAACCACTCGTAACCACTCACAACCACTTGCAACCACTCACAACCACTCGCAACCATTTAAAACCACTCGCAAGTACTCGCAACCACTCTGAACCAATTGCAACCACTTGCAACGCTCGCAACCACTGGCAATCACTTGCAACCACTCGATACCATTTGTAACCACACACAACCACTCGCAACAACTCACAACCACTTGTAACCACTCCTAACTACTCACAAACACTCACAACTACTCACAACCAATCGCAACCTAAAAAAACCACTCGCAGCCACCCGCAACCACTTGCAAACAATCGCAAAAACTCGTACACACTCGCAATTACTTGTCACCACTTGCAACCACTCGCAACCACTTGCAACCACTTGTAATCACTTGCAACCACTCGCAACCACTCACAACGACTCACAACCACTCGCAACTAGTTGCAACCATTTGCAATCATTTACAACCAGTCGCAATGCCTTGCAGCCACTCGCAACCACTTGCAACCACTCGCAACCACTCGTAACCACTCACAACCTCTCGCAACCACTCGCAAAGACTCACAATTGCTCGCAACCACTCGCAATCACATGTAACATCTCACAACCACTCGCAACCACCCGCAAGCATTCGCAACCACTCACACCACTCGCAACCACTCGCAACCACAAAAAAACTATCCGCAACCACTTGCAACCACTCGTAATCACTCGTAACCACTCGTAACAACTCACAACCACTCGCAACCACTCACAACCACTTGTAACCACTTGAAACCACTCTCAATGACTCGCAACCACTCACAACCACTCACAACCATTGGCCACCAATCGCAACTAATCGCAAGCACTCGCAACCACTCGGAACAACGTGCAAGCACTCACAACCAGATGCAACCACTCGCAACCACTTTCAACCACTTGCAACCACTCACAATAACTTGCAACCACTCGTAACCAATCGCAACCATTCCCTACCATTCCCAACCAATCACAACCACTTGCAACTACTCGCAATCATTCGGAACCATTCGCAAGCATTCGTAACCATTCGCAACCACTTGAATCCACTTGCAACCACTCGCAACCACTTGCAACCACTTGTAACTACTCGCAAAAACTCGCAACCACTCGCAACCACGTGCAACAACTTGCAACCACTCGTAACCACTCGCAACCACTCGTAACCACTTGCAACTACTTACAACCATTTGCAACCATTGGCATTCACTCGCAACTACTCGCAACCACTCGCAACCACTTGCAACCACTTAGAATAACTCGCAATCACTTGCAACCACTTGAAACCGCTCGCAACAAAGCACAACAAATCACAACCACTTGTAACCACTCGCAACCACTCGCAACCACTCACAACTACTCCCAACCACTTGTAACCACTTGCAACCACAGAAAACAACGCGCAACCACTCTGAACCACTTGCAACCACTTGTAACCACTTGCAACCGCTCGCAACTACTCGCACCACTTGCAACCACTCGCAATATCTCCCATCCACTTACAATCACACGTAACTTCTCACAACCACTTGCAACCACTTGTAACCACTCACAACCACTTGCAACTACTAACAATCAATTGCAACCACTCAAAATGACTCGCAGCCACTCGCAACCATTCCCAACCACTCACAACCACTCAGAACCACTCGAACTCACTCATTATCGGTCGTAAAATCTCGCAACCACTCGCAACCACTCGCAACCACTTGCAACCACAAAAAACTATTCACAGCCACTCACAACCACTTGCAACCACTCGCAACTAGTCGTAACCACTCGCAACCACTTGCAACCACTCACCACTTGCAACCACTCACAACCACTCACAACCACTCACAACCACTCACAACCACTCACAGCCATTCACAACCATTGGCAAAAACTCGCAACTACTCGCAACCACTCAGAACCACTCGCAACCTCTTGCAACCACTTCCAAGCACTCACAACCACTTGCAACCAGTCACAACCACTCGCAATAACTTGTTACCACTCGTAACCACTCGCAACCACACCCTACCGCTCGTAACCACTCACAACCATTTGCAACCACTCACAACTATTTGCAATCATTCGCAACCATTTGCAACCATTCGCAACCACTTGCAACCACTTGCAACCACTTGCAACGACTTGCAACCACTCACAACCACTCGCAACCACTCACAACAACTCACAACCACTCGAAACCATTTACAACCACTTGCAACAACTCGCAACCACTCGCAATCACTCACAACCACTCACAATCACTTGCAACCACTCTCAACCATTGGCAACTACTCACAAGTACTCACAACCACTCGGAACCACTCGCAATCACTTACACCCAATCGCAACCACTCGCAATCACTTGCAACCGCTCGGAAACCACTCATAACTACTCGCAACCACTCAAAACAACTCGCAACCACTCGTGATTACTTGTAACCACTCGCAACAACTTGCAATCATTTGCAACCACTCGTAATGACTCGCAACCACTCGCAACCACTCGAAACAACTCGCAGCCACTCGCAATTACTTGTATTCACCCGCAACCACTCACAACCAATTGCATTCCTTGTAACCACTCGCAACCACTGGCAACCATTCGCAACCATTCCAAACCACTTGCAACCACTCGCAATGAATCACAGCAACTCGCAACCACTCGCAACCATTCGCAACTACTTGGAACCACCCGCAACCTCTCGCAACCACTCGCAACCACGCGCAACCACTCGCAACCACTCGCAACTACTCGCAACCACTCGTAACCACTCGCAATCACTTGCAACCAATCGCAACCACTCGCAATCATTCGGAACCACTCGCAACTACTCGCAACCATTGACAACCATACAATACCACTTGCATCCACCAGCAACCACTCACAACCACTTGCCGCCATACAAAACTACTCGCAGCGACTTGCAATGTCTTGCAACCACTCACAACCACTCAAAACCACTGGCAATCACTGAAAACCACTTGTAACCACTCGCAACCACTTGTAACCACTCGCAACCACTCACAAGTGCTTGCAGTCACTCACAACTACTTGCAACGACTCACAACCACTCGCAACCACTTGCAAGCACTTGCAACCACTCACAACCACTCTCTATCACTCGCATCCACTCGCAACGACTTGCAACCACTTCCAACCACTCGCAACCACTTGCAAGCACTCACAACCACTTGCAACCACTCGCAACCACTTGCAACCAATTGTAACCACTTGCAACCACTCACAACCACTCCCTACAACCCGCATCCACTCGTAACCACTTGCAACCACTCGCAACCAGTTGCAACCAGTCATAACCAATTGCAACAACTTGCAACCAATCACAACCACTCGCAACCACTCGCAATCACTCGCAACCACTTGCAACCCCTCGCAACCACTTGCAACCACTCGCAACAACTTGAAACCACCCGCAACCACTCGCTACCACTCGCAACCACTCACAACCACTAGCACCAATTGGCCACCGCTCGCAACTACTCGCAACCATTCACAACCATTCACAACCACTCGCAACCACTTGCAAGATCTTACAACCACTTCCAACAACTCGCAATCACTCACAACACCCCGAAACCAATTTTCACCACTTGCAACCACTCACAACCACTCCCTACCACTCGCATCCACTCACAACCACTTGCAACCACCCACAACCAGTCACAACCACTCCCAACCACTTGCAACCACTTGCAACCACACGCAACCACTCAAATGCACTCGCAACCAATCGCAACCACTTGCAACCACTTGCAACCAGTTGTAACCACTCACAAATTCTCACAACCACTCGTAACAACTCAAAACCAATCGCAACAACTTACAAGCACTCACAACCACTTGCAACCAATCACAACCACTCGTAACCACTTGTCACTTCTTGCAACCACTCGCAACAACTCCCTACCACTCGCAACCACTTCCAACCACTTGCAACCACTCGCAAGCACCACTCGTCATGCACAACCACTTGCAACCACTTGCAACCACTCGCAACCACTCGCAACCACTCGCAACCACTCACAACCACTCGCAACCACTTGCAACCACTCGAATCCACTCGCAACCACTTGCAACCACTCGCAACCACTCACAACCTCTCACAACCACTCGTAACCACTCACAACCACTCGCAACAACTTACAAGCACTCACAACCACTTGCAACCAATCACAACCACTCGTAACCACTTGTCACTTCTTGCAACCACTCGCAACAACTCCCTACCACTCGCAACCACTTCCAACCACTTGCAACCACTCGCAAGCAATCGTATCCATGCACAACCACTTGCAACCACTTGCAACCACTCGAAACCACTCGCAACCACTTGCAACCACTCGCAACCACTCGCAGCCAGTGGCAACCATTTGCAACCACTCACAACCACTTGTAACAACTCGCAACCACTTGCAACCACTCGCAACCACTCACAACCACTTGGAACCACTCACAACCACTCCCGACCATTGGCAACCACTTCCAACTACTCGCAATCACTCGCAACCACTCCCAACCACTTCCAACCACTTGCAACCACTTGAAATTACTTGCGACCACTCGCAACAACTCGCAACCACTCGCAACCACTCGAAACCACTCGCAACCAGTCGCAACGACTCACAGCCACTCAAAACCACTCGTAACCACTTGCAACCACACAATACCAGCCGCAACAACTCACGACTTGCAACCACTCACACCACTTGCAACCACTCGAAACCACACACAACTACTTGCAACCACTCGCAAAAAATTGCAACAACTTGCAACCACTCAAACCCACTCGCAATCACTCGCAACCAATCACAACCTCTCGCAATCACTTGCAATCACTCGCAACCACTCGCAACCACTCGCAACCACCGGCAACCATACGCATCATCTCGCAACCACTCACAACCACACAAAACAAATCACAACCAGTTGCAACCACTCGCAACCACTCGCAACCACTCCGAACCACACGCCACCACTCGCAACCACTCGCAACCACTCACAACCACTCACAACCACTTGTACCAACTCGCAACCACTCACAAGTAGTTGCAACCACTCACAACCACTCACAACTATTGGCAACCACTAGAAACAAATTACAACCACTTGCAACCACTCGCAACCACTTGCAAGCACTAATGACCACTTGCAACCAATCCCTACCACTTGCAACCACTCGCAAACACTTGCAACCACTCACAACCACTCGCAACCACTCGCAAAAACTCGCAACCACTCCTAACTACTCGCAACCACTTGCAACCACTTGCAATCACCAGCAACCACTCACAACCACTCACAACCACTCACAACCACTTGATACCACTCGCAACCACTAACAAACACACAAAACCACTCGCAACCACTCGCAACCACTCGCAACCACTAACAACCACACACAACCACTCGCAACCACTCGCAACCACTCGCAACCACTTGCAACCACTCGCGCCCACTTGCAACCACTCACAACCACTTGCAACAACTTGCAACCAATCGCAACAACATGCAACGACTCCATACCACTCATAACCACTCGCAAGCACTCGCAAAAACTCACAACAACTCGCTACCACTGGCAATGAATCACAACATCTAGCGACCACGAGCAACCATATGTAACCACTCGCAATCACTCGCAACCAATCGCAACCACTTGCAACAACACAAAACTACTCGCAACCACTCACAACCACTTGCAACCACTCCCAACCACTCGCAACCACTCGCAAGCACTTGCAACCACTTGCACCAACTCACAAACACGTGCAAACACTGGCATCCACTTGTAACCATTAGCAACAACTCACAACCACTCGCAGCCACTCACAACCACTCGCAACCATTGGCAACCAACCGCAACTAATTGCAACCACTCGCAACCACTCCCAACCAATGGTAACCACTCGCAACCACTTGCAACCACCCACAACCAGTCGCAACCACAAGCAAGCACATTCAACCACTCGCAACCACTCGCAATCACTCACAACCACTCGCAACCACTCACAACCACTTGCAACCAACCACTCGCAACCACTCACAATAAATCGCAACGAATCTCAACCACTCACAACCACTTGAAACCACTCGCAACAACTCGCAACCACTCCCAACCCCTCGCAACAACTCGCAACCACTCGCAACCACTCGCAACCACTCGTAACCACTCACAACAACTCTCAACCACTCACAACCACTCGCAACAACTCACAACCACTCGCAACCACAAGAAACCACTCACAACCAGTTGCAACTACTCGCAACCTCTCGCAACCACTCGCAATCACTTGCAACCACTCGCAACCACAGGCAACCACTCGCCACCACTGGCAACCACTCGCAACCACTTGTAACCACTCACAACCACTCGCAACAACTTTCAAACAATTGTAACCACTTGCAACCACTCGCAACCACGCAAAAGCACTTGCAACTACAGGCAACCACTTTGAACCATTTGGAACCACTGGCAGCCACTCGCAACCACTCACAACCACTTGCAACCAGTTGCATCAACTCGCAACCACTCCGACCACTCACAGCCACTTGCAACCACTTGCAACCACTCGCAACCACTCAGAATGACTCGCAATCATTAGCACCACTTGCAACCACTTGCAACCACTTGCAACCACTCGCAACCACTTGCAACCACTCACAACCACTTGCAACCACTCCCAACCACTTGCAAGCACTCATAACCACTTGCAACCACTCGCAACCACTCACAATCCACACGGAACAACTTGCAACCACTCGCAACCACTTGAAACCAATCACAACTACTAAAAACCACTTGCAAGCACTCGTAACCACTCGCAACCAATCACAACCACTCAGAACCTCTTGCAAGCACTCGCAACCACTCGCAACCACTCACAAGCACTTGCAACTACTCGCAACCACACGTAACCATTCGCACTCAATCGCAACCACTCGCAACGACTCGCAACCACTCGCAATTACTTGTAACCATTCTCAACCACTTACAACCACTTGCAACCACTTGCAACAACTCGTAACCACTCACAACCAGTCGCAACCTATCGTAACCAATTCTAACCACTCGCAACCACTTGCAAGCAGTCGCAACCATTTGCAAACACTCGCAACCACTCGCAACCACTTGCAACCACTCGCAACCACTCGCAACCAATCATAACCACTCGCAACCACTCACAACCACTTGCAACCACTTGCAACAACTCGTAACCACTCACAACCAGTCGCAACCTATCGTAACCAATTCTAACCACTCGCAACCACTTGCAAGCAGTCGCAACCATTTGCAAACACTCGCAACCAGTCGCAACCACTTGGAACCACTCACAGCCACTCGCATCAACTTGCATCAACTCTACCCATAAGCAGCCATGCGCAACGACTTGCAGCCACTCACAACCACTCACAACTACTCGCAACCACTGGCTACCACTCACAACAACTTGCAACCACTCGCAACCACTCGTAACAACTCGCAACCACTCCCGACCACTCACAACCACTCACAACCACTAGAAACCACTCACAACCACTTGCAAAAACTCGCAACCATTCGCAACCACTTGCAAGCACTCACAACCACATGCAACCACTAGTAACCACTTGCAACCACTCGCAGCAACTCGCAACCACTCGCAACAACTTGCAACCACACACAACCACTCGAAACAACTTGCAACCACTTGCAACCACTCATAACCACACAAAACCACTCGCAATCACTCGTAACCACTTGCTACCACTCGTAACCACTGGCAAACACACCAAACCACTCGCAACAACTCGCAACCACTCGAAACCACTCACAAGCACTTGCAACCACTCACAACCACTCGCAACCACTTGCAACCACTCGCAACCACACACAACCATTCAAAATCACTCACTTCCACTTGCAAGCATTCGCAACAACTCACAACCACGTGAAACTACTCGCAACGATTCCTAACCACTCGCAACCACTCATAACCCATTGCAACCTCTTGCAACCAGTCGCAACCACTCGGAACCACTCGCAACCACTCGCAACCACTCAAAACCACTCGCAACCACACGTAATCACTCGTAATAATTTGCAACCACTTCCAACCACTAGAAACCACATGCAACCACTTGCAAGCACTCGCAACCACTCGCAACCACTTGAAACTACTTGCAAGTACTGACAACCAAAAGCAACCACTGGCAACCACTTGCAAATACTGACAACCACAAGCAACCACCGGCAACCACTTGCAACCAATGGCAACCACTCATAACCACTCAGAACCACCAGCAAGAACACGCAACTACTCGCAAATGCTCACAACCACTCACAACCACTTGCACTCACTCACAACCACTCGTAACCACTCAGAACCACTCGCAACCACTCGCAATCACTCAAAACCACTCGCAACCAGTCACAACCACTAAAAACCACTCACAACCACTCGCAACTAATCGCAACCACTTGTATCCACTCGATACCACTCATGACCACTCGCAACCACTCACAACAACTCGCAACAATTGGCAACCACTCGTAACTGTTTGCAACAACTCGCAATGACTCACAACCACTCGCATCCACTTGCAAGCACTCAAAACCACTTGCAACCACTCACAACCTCTCGCACCCAATGACAACTATTTGTAACCACGTGCAACCACTATCAAACACTCCCTACCACTCGCAACCACTCGCAACCACTTGCAACCACTCGCAACCACTCGCAACCACTCACAACCACTTGAAACCACTTGCAATCACTTGCAACAACCTGCAGCTACTCGCAACCATTCGCAACCACTCACAACCCTTTGCAACCACTCACGACCACTCGCAACCATTGGGAACCACTCACAACTACTCCGACCACTCGCAACCACTGGCAACCACTCGCAACCACAAGCAACCACTCGCAACCACTCAAAACCACTTGCAACCACTCATAAACAATCACAATTACTTGCAACCTCTCACAACCACTCATAACAACTCACAAACACCTGCAAGAACTCGCAACCACTTGCAAATACTCACAACCACTCACAACCACTTGCAATCACTCACAACCGCTTGTAACCACTCACAACCACCCACACCCACTGGCAACCAATCACAACCACCTGCAAGCACTCGGAACTATTCGCAACCAATCGCAACCACTCGCAACCACTCACAACAACTCGCAACCACTCGCAACAACTCGCAACCACTCGCAACTACTCGCAACCACTCGTAACCACTTGCAAGCACTAAAACACACTTTTTGCCAATCGCAACCACTCGCAACGACTCGCAAAAACTCCCAACCACTCCCTACCACTCACAACCACTCGCAACCACTTGCAACCACTCGCAACCCCTCGCAACCACTTGCAACCACTTGCAACCACTCGTAACCCTTCGCAACCACTACCAACCACTCTCAATCACTCGCAATCACTCGCAACCACTCAAAACAACTCGCAACTCCTTAAAACCACTCGCAACCACTCACAACCACTTACAACCACTCACAACCACTCACAACCACTCGCAACCACTCCCAACCACTTGCAACCACTCGCAACTACTCACAACAATTGGCCAGCACTCAAAACCACTCGCAACCACTCATAACCATTCGCAAGCACTCGTAAGCACTGGCAATCACTTGCAACCACTTGCAACCACTCTCAATCACTCACAACCACTCGCAACTTCTTGCAAGCACTCACAACCACTAGCAAGCACTAGCAACCACTCGCAACCGATCACAACCACTCGCAACTGCTTGCAACCACTCGCAACCACTCAAAATCACTCACAACAACTTGCAATCACTCACAACCACTTGCAACCACTCACAACCACTCACAACCACTTGCAACCACACGTAACCACTCACAACCACTCACAACCAATCACAACTTCTTGCATCCAATCACAACCACTTGCAAGCACTTGCAACCACTCGCAACCACTCACAACCACTCACAACAACTAGCAACCACTCATAACCACTCGGAACCACTCGCAACCGCAAGCAACCACTCGCAACCTCTCGTAACCACTCGTAACCACTTGCAACAACTTACAACCACTCACAACCACTTGCAACTAGTTACAAGCAGTCATAACCACTTGCAAGTACTCGCAGCCACTGGCAACCACTCAGAACCACTTGCAACCACTCGCAACCACTCAT
This sequence comes from Penium margaritaceum, assembly GCA_023375785.1. NCBI lineage: Eukaryota > Viridiplantae > Streptophyta > Zygnematophyceae > Desmidiales > Peniaceae > Penium > Penium margaritaceum. The sequence goes on along the minus strand of SZWC01013514.1, from coordinate 53,680 downwards.
AACCACTCACAACCACCTGCAAACAATCGCAACCATTCGCAACTACTCACTACCATTCAGAACCACTTGCAATCACTCACAACCGCTGATAACAACTTCTGACCACTCGCAACCACTCGCAACCACTCGTTATCAATCGCAACCAATCACAACCAGACGCAACCACTCGCAACCACTCCCAACCATTCACAACCACTCCCAACCACTTGTAACCACTCGCAACCGCTAAAAACCACTAGTATACACTCACAACCACTCGCAACCATTAACAACCACTAACAACTAATCGCAACCACTCGTAACCACTCGCAACCACTCGCAATCACTCACAACCACACAAATCCACTCGCAACATCTCGCAACCACTTGCAATCACTCGCAACCACTTGCAACAACTCGCAACCACTTGCAACCACTCTCAACCACTTGCAACCACTCTGAACCATTCAAAACCCCTCACAAGAACTCATAACCACTCACAGCCACTCACTACATCACACAGTCACTCGCGACCACTCACAACCACTCGCAACCACTGGCAACTCTACGCAACAACTCGCAACCACTCGTACCCACGCGCAACCTCACAAAACATCTCACAACCACTCATAACCACTTGCAACCTTTCGCAACCACTCGCAACCACTCGCAACCAGTCACAACAACTCGCAACCACATGCAACCACTCACAACCACTCGCAAACACTCGCAACCACTTGTAACCACTCCCAACCACTCACAACCACTCGTAGCCACTCATAATCACTAGCAACCATTGGCAACCACTCAGAACCTCTTGCAACCACTCGCAAGCACTCGCAACCACTTGCCAGCACTCACAACCACTTGCAACCACTCGCAACAACTCGTAACCACTCATAACCACTCCCAACCAATTGTAACCACTTGCAGCCACTCGCAACCATTTTCAACCACTCGTGACCAGTCGCAACCACTCGCAACCACTTGCAACCACTCGCAACCCCTCACAACCACTCGCAACCACTCGCAACCACTCGCAACCACTTGCAGCCCCTCGTAACTACTTGCAACCACTCACAACCACTCGTAACTACTCACAACAACTCGTAACAACTCACAACTACTCTCAACCACATGTAACCACTCGCAACCACTTGCAACCACTTGCAACGACTCGCAGTCACTCACAATCACGTGCAACCACTCGCAATAACTCGCAAGCACACAAAACCACTCGCAAGCACTCACAACCACTTCCAACCACTCACACCTACTTGCAACTTCTCGCAACCACTCGCAACCACTTGCAACCACTCATAACCACTCGCAACCACTCACAACCACTGGCAACAACTCAGAACCACTTCCAACCACTTGCAACAACTCGCAACCGCTTGCAACCACTCATAACCAGTCACAACCACTTGTAACCACTCATAAGAACAAGTAACCGTTGGCAACCACTCATAACCACTTGCAACAACTCACAACAACTCGCAATCATTCGCAGCCACTCGCAACTACTCGGAACCACTCGCAACCACTTGCAATCACGTGCAACCACTAGCAATCACTCCCGACCACTCGCAAACACTCGGAACAACTCACAACCACTCACAACCACTCGTTACCACTCGCAACGACTCGCAACCACTTGTAACCACTCGCAAACTCTCACAACCACTTGCAACCATACACAACAACCTGCAACCACTTGCAACCACTCGCAACTACACAAAACCACACAAAACCACTCTAAACCACTTACAACCACTTGAACCAACTCGCAACCACTTGCAACCACTCAGAACCACTTGGAACCACTGGAAACAACTTTCAACCACTCGTAACCACTTGCAACCATGCAGAACCACTTGCAACCACTCGCAACCACGCGCAACCACTCGCAACTGCTCACAACAACTCGCGACCACTCGCAAAAACTCGCGACCAATCACAACCACACAAAACCACTCGCAACATCTCCCAACCAATTGCAACCACGAGCAACCACTCGCAACCATTTGCAACCACTCCGAAGCACTCATAACCATTGGCAAGAACTCGCAACCACTCAAAACCTCACGCAATCACTTGCAACCACTCACAACCACTCGCAACCACTGGCAACCATACGCAACTACTCGCAACCAATCGCAACCACTCGCAGCCACACAAAACTAATCGAAACCACTCACAACCACTTGCATCCACTCGCAACCACTCGAAACCACTCGCAACCAATCACAACCAGTCGCAACCAATCGCAACCACTCGCAACAACTCCCAACAACAAGCAACCACTCAAAACCAATCGTAGCCACTGGCAACCACTAGCAACCATTGGCAACAACTCACAACGTCTCGCAACCACTCGCAACTACTCAAAACCACTTGCAACCACTTGCAAGCACTCGCAACCACTCGCAACCACTTGCAACCACTTGTCACCACTCCAAACCAATTGAAACCACTTGGAGCCACTCGCAACCATTTCCAACCACTCTCAACCAGTCGCAACCAATTGCAACCACTTGCAACCACTTGCAACCACTCGCAACCCCTCACAACCACTCTCAACCACTTGCAACCACTCGTAACAACTTGCAACGTCACAACAACTCACACCCACTCGCAACCACTCGCTACCACTAACAACCACTTGCAACCAATCACAACCACTCGCAACCATTGGCAACCACTCGCAACCACTCGTAACCACTCGCAACCACTCGCAACCACTCGTAACACTTGCAACCACTCTCAACCACTTGTAACCAATCCCAACCACTTGCAACCACTCGCAACCACTTGCAACCACTCGCAACTTCTTGCAATGACTAACAACCACAAAAAACAACTCCCAACCACTTCCAACCACTTGCAACCGCTCGCAACCACTCGTAACTACTTGCAGCCACTCGCAACCACTCGTAACCAATCGTACCCACTCTAAACCACTCACAACCACTGGCAAGTACTCGTAACCACTTGCAACTACTTGCAACAACTCGCAGCCACTCGCAACCACTCACAACCACTCACAACCACTTGCAACCACTCGTAACCAATCGTACCCACTCTAAACCACTCACAACCACTGGCAAGTACTCGTAACCACTTGCAACTACTTGCAACAACTCGCAGCCACTCGCAACCACTCACAACCACTCACAACCACTTGCAACCACTCACAACAACTTGCAACCATTGGCAACCACTCGTAACCACTTACAACCACTAGCAACCATTGGCAACCACTGGCAACTATCCGCAACCAATCGCAACCACTTGCAACCACTCGCAATCAATTGCAACCACTTACAACCAGTCCCAACCACTCACAACTACTCAGAACAACTCACAACCACTCACAACCAGTTGTTACCACTTGCAACCACTTGCAACCACTTGTAACCACTCGCAACCTCTCACAACCACTGGCAACCATACACAACCACTTGCAATCACTCGCAACCACACAAAATCACACAAAACGATTGGCAACCACTTGCAACCACTCGCAGCCGCTTGCAACCACTCGCAACCACTCGGAACCACTGGCAACCACTTTCAACAACTTGTGACCACTTGCAACCATGCAGAACCACTGGCAACAACTCCCAACCGCTCACAAGAAATCACAACCACTCTAAACCACTTGCAACAATTCACAACCAGTTGTAACCACTTCGACCACTCGCAACCACTCGCAACCACTCGCAACCACTTGCAACCACTTGCAACCACTTGGAACCTCGCGCAATGTCTGGAAACCACTCGCTGCCACTCGCAACCACTCAAAACCACTTCCAACATCTCGCAACCACTTGCAACCTCTCGCAACCACTCGCAACCACTTGCAACCACTCGCAACCACTCACAACCACTTGCAATCACTCATAACCAATCGCACCCACTCGCAACAACTCACAACAACTCGCAACCACTCACAACTACTCGCAACCACTCACAACCTCTTGCAACCACTCACAACTCGGAACCATTGGCAACCACTTGTAACTACTCACAACCACTCGTAACCAATCGCAACCACTCGCAACCACCCGGAACCACTGAAGATTACTTACAACCACTCACAACTACTCGTAACCACTCGCAACCACTCGTAACCACTCATAACCCCTCGCAACCACTCGCAACCACTTGCAACAACTCGCAACCACTCACAACCACTCGCAACCACAAACAATCACTTGCAACCACTCACAACCATTTGCAAGCATTGGCAATCATTTGCAACTACTCACAACCAGTGGCAACCACTCGCAACCATTAGCAACCACTTGAAATCACTTGCAACCACTTACAATCACTCGCAACCACTCGCAACCACTTGCAACCACTTGCAACCACTTGCAACCACTTGCAACCACTCGTAACCACTTGTAACAAGTCGCAACCACACATAAACCATTCGCAACCACTCGTAACCTCTCGGAACTACTCACAACCATACACAACTATTCGTAACCACTCACAACCACTCGCAACCACACAAAACCACTTGCAACCACTTGCAACCACATGCAACCATTCCTTACCACTTGCAATCAGTTGCAACCTCTCGCAACCACGGGAACCACTTTCAACCACTTGTGACCACTCGCAACCAATCGCAACTACGCGCAACCACTTGCAATCACTTGCAACAACTCACAACCACTCGCAACCACTTGCAACAAGTCGCAACCACTCGCAACCACTCCGACCACTCGCATCCACTCGCAACCACTTGCAACCACTCGCCACCACTCACAACCACGTGCAACCACTCCGACCACTCGCAATCACCCGCAACCACATGCTACCACCCGCATCCATTCACAACCACTCGCAACCATTCACAACCGCTCGCAACTACTCGCAACCACTCATAACAATTCGCAATCACTCGCAACCAATCGCAAACACTCAGAACCACTTGCAACCACTCACAACAACTTGCAACCATTGGCAACCACTCGTAACCACTCGCAACTACTCCCAGACACTCACAACCACTCTCAACCACCTACAATCACTCACAATCACTTGCAACCACTCGCAACCACTCGTAACCATTCGCAACCACTTCCAACCAATCGCAACCAATTGTAACCACTCGTAACCACTAGCGACCAGTCGCAACCACTCGTAACAACTCGCAACAACTCGCAACCACTCGCAACCTCTCACAACCAACTACTTACAACCACTTGGACCATTCAAAACCACTCGCAACCATTGGCAACCACTCGCAACTGCTCGCAACCACTCGCAACCACTTGCAACCACTCACAACCACTTGTAACCACTTGCAACCACACTCAACCACATGCAAACACTGGCAACCACTCACAACCACTTGCAACCACTTTCAACCACTTGTGACCACTCCCAACCACTCGCAACCACGGACAACCACTAGCAACCAATCGCAACCACTCCCAACCACTTGAAACCACTCACAACCAATCGCAACCACTCACAACCACTCGCAACCACACGCAATTACTTGTAACCAGTCGCAAGCACTGGCGACCACTCTGACCACTTGCAACTACTCGCAACCACTCGCAACCACTCGCAACCAGTCGCAACCACTCGCAACCACTCACAATCACTGGCAACCACTTGCAACCACTCACAACCAATCACGATGACTTGCAACCACTTGCAACCACTGGCAACCACTCCCAGCCACTTGCAAGCACTTGCAAACACTTGCAAGCACTTACAACCACTTCAATTACTCGCAACCACTCCCAACCACTCCCAACAATTCACAACCACTTGCAACTCCTCACAACAACTTGCAACCACTCACAACAACTCACAACCAATTGCAACCACTAGCGACTACTCGCAACAACGCACAACCACTCACAACCACTCATAACCACTCACAACCGTTGGCAACCACTCGTAACTATTCGTAACCACTTGTGACCACTCCCAACTACTCACAACGACTCGCAACCACGCACAACCACTAGCAACCATGCGCAACCACTAGCAACCACTTGCAACCACTCAAAACCACTTGCAAGCACTCACAACCACTTGCAACCACTCGGAACCACTCGCAACCACACGTAACCACTCGCAACCACTCAGAACCACTCATAACCACTTGCAACCACTTGCAATTACTTCTAACCACTCTCAACCACTCGCTAGTACTCTCAACCATTTGCAACCACTCACAATCACCCGCAACCACTTGAAACCACTTGCAACCACTCGGAACCTCTTGCAACACCTCCCAACCACTTGCAACCACTCGCAACCATTTGCAACCACTCGCAATGACTCGGGCCACTCGCAAACACTCGTAACCACTCGCAACCACTTGCAACGACTCACAACAACTCGCCACCACTCCCAACAACTCCTAACTACTGACAACCACTTGCAACCACTCGCAATCACTCACAACCACTTGCAACCACTCACAACCACTCCCAACCGTTGTCAACCACTCGCAACTACTGGCAACCACTCGCAACCACTCGCAACAACTCGCAACCACTAGCATCCACTCGCAACACCTTGCAACCACTAGAAGCCATTGGCAACAACTCACAACCACTAGAAACCACTCGCAACCACTAGCAACAACTCGCAACCACTTACAACAACTCACAACCACTCGCAACCACTTACAACCACTCACAACCACTCGCAACCACTGACAACCACTCGCAACCACTCGCAACCACTAACAACCACTCAGCCCACTCACAACCACTCGCAACCACTCACAACCACTCGCAACCGTGCGCAACCACTCCCAACCACTCACAGCCACTCGCAACCACTCGCAACCATTGGCAACCAATCACAACCACTCGCAACCACTCGCAATCACTGGCAACCACTTGCAACCTCTTGCAACCACTCGCAACTACTCGCAACCACTCACATCCACTCGCAACCACTTGCAACCACTCGAAACAACTCGTAACAACCCCAAACCACTCGCAACCACTAGTAAACACTAACAACCACTGGCAACCATTTGCAACCTCTTCCAACCACTCGCATCCACTCGCAACCACTCGCAACCACTCGCAACCACTCGGAACAACTCGCAACATTCCGCAACCACTCACAACCACTCAAAATCATTGGCAACCACTTGCAACTATTTGCAAGCAATCGTAACCACTCACAACCACTCGCGACTACTCACAACCACTTGCAATCACTTTCTACCACTTGCAATCACTTGCTACCACTTGCAACGACTCGCAACCACTCCCAACCATTCACAACATATCGCAACCACTCGCAACCACTCATAACCCCTCGCAACCACTCGCAACCACTCGCAACCACACAAAACCACTCACAACCACTCGCAACCACTTGCAACCACTTGCAACCACTTGAAACCACAAGCAACGAATCACAACCACTTGGAACCACTCGCACCCACTCGTAACCACTCGCAACCACTCGCAACCACTATCAACCACTCTCAACAACTTGCAACCACACGCAACCACTTGGAACGACTCACAACCACTTGCAACCACTCACAAAAACTTGCAACCATTGGCAACCACTAGTAACTAATCGCAGCATCTCACAACGACTCAAAATCACTCACAACCACTCGCAATCACTTGCAACCACTCAGAACTACTCGCAACCACTCGCAACTACTCGCAACCATTCGCAACCCCTCGCAACCTTTCCTAACCAATCGCAACCACTTGCAACCACTTGCAACCACTCGCAACAACTCGCAACCACTTCAAATCCCTCACAACCACTTGCAACCACTCACAAAGTCTTGCAAACATTGGCAACCAGTCGCAACTACTTGCAACTACTCACATCCACTTAAAACCAGTCGCAACAACTTGCAACTACTCGCAGTCCCTTGCAACCACTCGTAACCACTCTCAACTACTCGCCACCACTCGCAAGCACTCGCAACAACTCACAACCACTTGCAACCACTCACAACCACGTGCAACCACTCACAACCACTCGCAAACATTGGTAACCACTCGCAACTACTCACAACCACTTCTAACCACTCGCAACCACTTGCAACCACTCTCAACCACTCGCAACAACTCGTATCACTTGCAACCATAGAAAACCACTTTCAACCACGCGCAACCACTCACAACCACAAATAACCACTCGCAATCACTCGCAACCACTTGCAACCACTCGCAACCACT
>SZWC01013514.1:21629-32070 GCA_023375785.1 Penium margaritaceum | reverse complement strand
AGTGGTTGCGAGTGGTTGCGAGTGGTTGCGAGTGGTTGTGATTGGTTGTGAGTGGTTGCAAGTGGTTGGGAGTGGGTGCAAGGGTTGCAAGTGGTTGTGAGTGGTTGCGAGTGGTTGCAATTGGTTGTGAGTGGTTGCGAGTGGTTGCGAGTTGTTGCGAGTGGTTTCAAGTGGTTTCGAGTGGTTGCGAGAGGTGGGGAGTGGTCGCAAGTGCTTTCGAGTGGTTGCGAGTGGCTACGATTGGTTGTGGGTGGTTGCGAGTGGTTCTGAGAAGTTGCAAGTGGTTGTGAGTGGTTGCGAGTGGTTTTGTGTGGTTGCAAGTAGTTGCGAGTGGTTGCGAGTAATTTCGAGTGGTTGTGAGTGGTTGTGAGTGGTTGCGAGTGGTTGCGAGTGGTTGCGAATGGTTGCGAGTGGTTACGAGTGGTTGCAAGCGGTTGTGAGTAGTAGCGAGTGGTTGCAAGTGGTTGCGAGTGGTTGTGAGTGATTGCGAGTGGCTGCGAGTGCTTGCGGGTGGTTGCGAGCGGTTGCGATTTGTCCCAGGTGGTTGTGAGTGGTTAGGAGTGGTTTTCGAGTGGTTGCGAGTGGTTACGAGTTGTTGCGAGTGGTTGTGAGTTGTTGCGAGTGGTTTCAAGTGGTTGCGAGTGGTTGCGAGTGGTTGCGAGTGGTTGCGAGTGGTTGCAAGTGGTTGCGAGTGGTTGCGAGTGGTTGGGAGTGGTTGCAAGTGGTTGCGAGTGGTTGCGAGTGGTTGCAAGTGGTTGCAAGTGGTTGCGAGTGGTTGCGAGTGGTTAGGAGTTGTTACAAGTGGTTTCGATTGGTTGCGAGTGGTTGCGAGTGGTTGCAAGTGGTTTTGAGTGGTTATGAGTGGTTGCAAGTGGTTGCAAGTGGTTGTGAGTTGTTGCGAGTGGTTCCAAGTGGTTGCGAGTGGTTGCAAGTGGTTGCAAGTGATTGATAGTGGTTGCGAGTGGTTGCGAGTGGTTGCAAGTGGTTTTGAGTGGTTGCGAGTACCGTAGTGATCCTTGTATTCATTCAGTTTTCTTGAAACGAATTATGTTATCTTTGAATTAGCCCAGTTTTGAGTCCCACTTAGTTTAGATGCTTATTCTCCCCTTTTACTCACTTGAATATTAAAGTTGCCCATACTCCTGTTCAGCTCCTCTCCACGCACTCCCCTTCATAATCGCTATGTTATACATCGTCAATTCAAGTTGTTGAATGCAGGTTGTGTCCGATGGGCGTGACTTCATTGTCGGCGCAATCTCACGGGTCAGCAAAGTGACCGTTGACATGTCCGAGTGTGCAAAATCATTGGCGCGAATGTTATTGGCAGGCAAACATAGGCGCTCCGTATAATCGGTGAACGTATGTGAACGTTATGGGTTTTGTTGTATGGAAGTCCTATTTGTTAAGTCAGAAGAAGAATTATCCCAATGAGTCCATAGTAATGCTGGTGAACATGGGTGAAGGAAAAATAACTATTTTGAATTTATACAAACAGCACTACGGTAGTTGCGAGAGGTTGCCAGTGGTTGCGAGTTGTTGTGAGTGGTTGCAAGTAGTCACGAGTGGTTGCGAGTGGTTGGGAGTGGTTGCGAGTTGTTGCGATTGGTTGCAAGTGGTTGTGATTGGTTGTGAGTGGTTGCGAGTGGTTGCGAGTGGTTGCAACAGGTTGCGAGTGGTCGCAAGTGGTTACGAGTGCTTGCAAGTGGTTGCGAGTGGTTGATGGTGGTTCCGAGTGGTTGAAAGTGGCTGCGAGCGGTTGCGAGTGGTTGTGGGCGGTTGCGAGTGGTTACGGGTGGTTGCGAGTGGTTGTGAGCGGTTGCAAGCGGTTGCCAGTGGTTGCGAGTGGTTCTGAGTGGTTGCGAGTGGTTGTGAGTGCTTGCGAGTAATTGCGAGTGATTGTGAGTGGTTGCGAGTGGTTGCGATTGATTGTCAGTGGTTGCAAGTGGTTGTGAGTGGTTGCGAGTGGTTGCCAGAAGTTGCGAGTGGTTGTGAGTGGTTGCGAGTGGTTGCGAGTGGTTGCAAGTGGTTACGAGTGGTTATGAGAGATTACATGTGTTGCGAGTGGTTACGAGTAATTGCGAGTGGTTGCGAATGGTTGCAAGTGGTTGCCTTTGGTTGCGAGTGGTTGTGAGTGGTTGCTAGTGGTTACGAGTGGTTGTGAGTGGTTGCAAGTCGTTGTGAGTGGTTGCATTGCAACCCTTGGTGTAATTATGGGGTGGTTTTATTAAGGTTTGTATTTTGAACATGGGTAAAAGGTTAATTAAAATGGAAGAATAAAAAATGGGGAGTTTCCATCTATCGATCCTTGGAGCGTCAAGGATTCTGGCCGACAAGCAATGGCCAAAATCCCTCATGCTCCAAGACACTCCTTTCCTCACGCCCCCACAGTTCTCTTGTCACTTGTTCCATTGCGGGCCTCAATCACGAGGGCCTCGATCGACGGGCGGTTGGGTGGGCCGATGAGCGGAGAGGGAAGGAGGGGTTTTTGTTATGCTGAACACAGCGTAGATGGTGAACAAGTAGAATTTGCGAGGCAGAAAACGTTTGAGAATTTGGAACACGAGCAATTTATAAGTAGCAGTATGTTAACCTGGAGGACAAGTGTAAAAATGATCGAACACATACATACAAGTGTCTAGTTATAAATGGTACATAGTCCAGTTGTCAAGTCGATTGTCGAGCGACGCGTGTGGAGTTGCATCGTGAGTGGTCGGACCGAGAAGCTCCACTGAGGAATCCGGGGCTTGCAAGACCGACGACAAAGATGCAAGATGTATCTTTATAAATGTCGATATTTCTCCATGCATCGAGAAGACAACCAAAAGGTCATTACACTTCTGTCGACGATTCTCCAAAGTGGTCGAAGTTGTCTGAAATTGCGAGAAGGGTTGTCGAGGGTGAGGGCATCTGGCCGAATCTGCCTCGACCATTGGAGTGAAAATCGAGGTCTCGACGTACGGTGGACTATTTGTGTAATGACAGAAATTCCTACTCAGAAAGGTTAGGGACTTGTGTATTTCTGGTACGGAACAGTTTACTCCCTTTTAACCTCGATGTCCCGGTGCACGTGCAGATGTGGCCTAGTGACGGCGGTAATATCCATCGATCAGATGATCGACGTCACGGAGGTTGTCGTAAGGTTCCTAGCAATTATGCGTAGTGTCGTAACCATGCCATTTGAAAAGATATCATGTCGTTTTGCCACATCATTGATGGCCAAGGATGTCCTCGATGATGTACTCTGTATCTTTGTCCACTTGTATAGGTGGAGGGAGAGGCATATCCCTACCTAGGAAGTTCTCTCCGGGTTCTCGGTAGTGCTAGAGTCTGCTAACATGGAACACTGGGTGAACTTGCATAGTGACAGGGTGTTTGAGCGGCGCAACCATGAGGATTTTCATGCGCTTGATCTCAAATGGGCCCAACCATCAGGGCTTAAGCTTCGAACTGTCACCTCCTTGGGGTTTGATGTTTGCTGAACTGAATAGAACCTTTTTTTCTAACAGCAAACACATCGTTGTTGCAATGTCACTCCACCGCTCGTTTCATCGCTGCTTGTGCCTTCATGAGTGTCTGCCATGTTTCCTCCCAAATGGTGAAGAAGTTATAGCGTTAGACATCAACCACGAGAATTTTGCTTTGGCTTTGTATTCCAGTTGGTGTGGCAGGAAGTTTGCCATACACTACTTTAAATGGAGTTTTACCTGTTGCGGTGGAGAATGCCAAATTATGTGCGATTTTGGCGGTTGGGAGTTTTTGTGCCCAATCTGTCTCGTGAGGTTTCTAAAACATTCGTAGAAGTTGTCCGAGCGTCTGATTGGTCCGCTCGGTTTGGCCGTCGGTTTGAGGGTGGTATGCCGATGAATGCTAGATTCAACTGTTGTAGTGAATCATCAGTTTGTGCCAGAAGCGGCTAGTGAATGCACCGTCCTTGTTGCTTGTGATGGTTCTACGTACGCCGTGTAGCCGTACAATATTGCTTAGAAGCAGTTGCGTTGTTCCTTTGGCGGTGACGGTAGTCGTCGCCGGCAAAAGTGAGACATTTTGGAAAACCTGTCGACAACCGCAAGGATTGCTTCATATTCCTTGGTTGTGACTGGTAATCCTGTGACGAAGTCCATGGAGATGTCGGTCTATGGTTCTATTGGAATAGGGAGCGGCTACAAAAGTTCGGGTGGCCTCGTATTTTTGGATTTCTTTTCGATGACACATGGCGCAGGATTTGCAGAAGTTCGCCATGTCGGTTTGTATCCTCTCCCACCATTAGTGCTTCGCTAGTTTCTGACACATGGCGGTGGACATTTGTACAAAATGTCCACCTGTTGTGGCACTCTTTGAGTAGTATGCAAAGGAGATCATCCTTCGGGGAAACGACCACCTGGCGAGTGAATTGTCGCCACGAATACGGTGCTTTGTACCAGAACTTTGCCTTGTTGTAGCCGCCAAGCTGTTCGTAGCTTGGTGTTAACAACTGCTCAATATATGGATCTAACTGTAGCCATAGTGTTGTTGCTTCAACAATCAGATCTGGTTGGTGATTGAGCGCGTCTGCTGGGTTGATTTTGCCCGGCCGGTACTGAATGTCGTAGTTGAACCCGGATTCAAGGAACTTCATCCATCAGGTTTGACGTCGACTGAGGTTTGACTGCATCTTTAAATGTTTCAGTGCATGGTGGTCGGTGCGTACGATGCATCGGCGGCATTCAAGATAGCACTGTCACGACTTAAATGTGTTTATGATTGCCAACATCTCCCTCTTGTGTATGCCGTGGTTGAGTTTCGGTCCTCGCAGTTTTCACGACATGGAAGCGGCCGGTTGCTCTCCGTTGCCATGATCTTCAAGGAGGACCATGCCGATGGCTCAATCGGAGGTGTCCGTACCCATGATGTAGTTGACCGTTGGATCGGCTTATTGTAGGGCTAGCGCCAAGGTTAGAGCATACCGCAAAGCGGTGAATGCTTCTTGTTCGCTGTCTCCCCACCGCCACTCGTTTTCTTTTCAAGTAAGATCAGAGGGCGGCGCTGACACTCTGGCCTAATCTCGTCCAAAACGCCGGTAGTAATTGCAAAAGCCGAAGAAAACTTGAATGTCTTGGACGTTCGCTGGCGTTGGCCAATCAGCTACAACTACCACTTTTTTTAGATCCATGGTAATCTGTCCGCCGTTGATGACGTGACCAAAAAACTCGATCGAACAATGACCAAAGTCATACTTCAAGAGTTCTCCAAAGAAATTCTCTCTTTATAGAAGTTCGAAAACGTTTTGGAGATTTCCATCATGCTCCTCTAGGGTGAGACTGTACACCTTAATGTCATCGAGGTGCACCACGACAAAATCATCAAGGTATGGGTGGAAATTTTTATTCATTGCCGCCATGAACGTTGCCGGGGCATTTGTAAGTCCAAACGTCATGACTGTGAGCTTGATCTGTCCGTAGCATGTTCAGAATGCCGTCTTCTTGATGTCGGTGTCTGCCATGCAACTCAGGTGGTAACCGTTGCGTGGATTGATTCTGGTGAAAATTTGAGCTTGTTAGAGTTGGTCAAAAATTTCGTCCGCTCGGAGAAGATGGTAGCCGTCGTTCTTGATGGTAGCGACGTTCAACACCTAGTATTCCACGCACATCCGCATTTCACCTGTTTTCTTGTTCAAGAACAATAATGGTGTGAGGTATGGTGACATGGATGGACAGATGAATCCTTGACGGAGTATCTCGTTGAGCTGCTCCTTTAGCTCGGTCAGCTCTTGGTCGCTCATCCGATAGGCCCCTCAAATAGTGGGTCGACTATCCGGTTTTAGCTTGATGTGATGGTCGATGTTGCGGTGAGGTGGTAAGGTTTTTGGGAGTTTGTCGGGAAAGACGTCCGCAAACTCTTGAATGAGAGGTGCAAACTCCTCGGATACCATCACGAACCTTGTTCATTTCGATAAGGCTGATGAGGCTAATGAGGCCGATAAGTTAGATGCTCCCACTTCCTCTTCCTCCTTTGGTTCAAAATATATGCGCCATGCATGATCTCCTCATTGGATGCAGTGACTGGCCACGTTGAGCGGTTCTAGCTGCACAAGTTGTCGCTTCTTGGTCGTTGCGGCTTCCTCTACTGCTTCCACCTCTATTGCTTCTGCTGTTGTCTTCCGTCCCATGCGCGGAAGTTGTCGTTAGGCGTCGTTGATTTCCATGTACACGTCGCCACTGTTCCAGTCAACCTGCAAACTATGCTGGTACATGAAATCTTGTTTGAGAATGATTTTGTTGTCACTTATTGGACACAACTTCCAGACCGTTACATCTTACAGGTCCCCCACTTGTAGTTGTTGTTCTCGGAGTCTCCGTATTTACAATCTCCCATCAACAAATTTTCCTCCAAATACCCCTGGTTCGGTCTGCAAACCCAGTTTGCCAACCATGTCGTTGCTCATAAAACAGTGAGAAGATCCTCCATCCAATAGTGCTAGTTCAGTTTCGTGAATCTTGAACCTCGGGGTTGCACTTTTAGCAGAATCGCCGGTTGCTCGTCCTTGTACCCTCAAACTTTGTCATCTCAGAAACCCTCTGCAGTATTGTAAGCTGTTCAGATGGGTGATCGCTTGCTCCTCACGGACAAGAGTCGTGCATTTCACTCCTGCCCTTTGCCGTTTCCCGACTCGTTTTTCTATGACTTCCCCTCCTTTTTTGCAAGCTGATTGCTTCGGCAGTTCCGAGCGATACGCCCGAAATTCTTGCAGTTGTGAGAGGTGCACATGTCTCTCTTGTCGACAGCGTCCACTTCCATCATAGTCGAGGAGTCCTCTAAAAAACTTGTTCCGTTTCTACAATAACTGTGGTTAGGAGGCCGCAAGCTATAGGATTCCTGGATCCGACCCTTGTAGTCAGCACTGTTGATGCTTTCTCCTACTGTGATCATCTGTGGTAAGTTGCTATGAATGCCAAAAATGCCAATCGCTTGCCGAATGTCTCGTTTGAGGCCGTTATTGTAGTCAAAACAGAGTTCGTCGGGGGCGATGTCCACACCAGTGATGACCTTGCAGAATCTCTGCATGTATTCTGCCATGGTTGACCACTTACAAAGACACTGGAGCTTGTACCGAGTGTCGGATTTCTCGTTCAGTCGTCCAAATCGTGAGAGCATTGCACGCAAGAACTTGTTCCAGTCGGTTGGTGGCGTCAGTGCGTCTTGCCATTGCGGGTTGATTTGCTCCAAGGGTAGAATGCCTGCGGTTGGTGATATGAGACGGGTGCCGTTGGCCATCGATGAGGCCTCGCCATTTCTCTTGCCATTGGATGGCTTTTAATTCTGACCACCAACTTAGTGACGTGCCATGCAAAAGCGCGGCCGTGTGGTCTCTCATTATTCATCATCGTTGTACCCCACAGCTCTAAAATACACCTCCTACCTCATCAACTACATCCAAATCATCGGTCCTCTGGAATTTGTAGGATCGAACAACTCTTGTGGGGCCGAACAAATTTTGGGTTCGCTCGAGAGTTGGGTATATCTTTTGACGAGGACTGATTCTCGTGCACTTGCGTTCCGAAGAGCCTTCATTGGGACGTTGAGTTGTTGGAGCAGATGTCTATTGATCCCCTCAAGCGCGGAGATACGGTTTGCTAATTCCTGGTTCATCCGCGCGTGTCATCCGGTGCCACATGTCGTTCCTACTGTAGACGTCAAGGCTATCAGTAGGGGTGGTTGGTTTACCGCTGTCAGATCTGTGACCGGGTTGGTCGTTGGAGCTGTCATGGTTGATCCAGTCGCCACATAGCCTACCACGCCAGTGTTCGGTACTGCTTCAGAGTTCGCGTGTATGGGCACGTTCTGCTCCTCCATCGCCGAAGGCATTGTCAAAGAACCGTTTCAAGTTGTCGGATGTGCTCCTCGCTTCATGTCGTAGTCGTGAGGTGTGCGAAGTCTTGACGTGCAAGATGCGCTGAGGGCTTGTGCGAGGTGGTCCTCCAGATGGGTAAAGTAGTCACATGCCTCTCCAGCGCCGCTGCATTTTGGTACCAAGCATTTTGCCAAACGGAGCGTAGATGTTGAACAGGTACAAGTTGCGAGGCAGCATACGGTTGAGAATTTGGGACAATTGAGCAATTTATAATTAGCAGTAACTATACTTCGATGAAAAGTGTCGAAATGATCGAACACATTTACACGAGTGTCGAGTTACGAATGAGACATATTCAAGGTCTTTGAGTCCATTGTCGAGCGACTCGTGTGGAGTTGCGTTGTGAGTGGTCGGATCAAGGAGCTTAATGGAGGAATCAGGGGCTTCAAAGATCGATGGCGAAGATGTGAGATGTATCTTAATAAATCTCAATATTTTTTTATGCGTCGAGAAGTCAACAGAAAGGTTGTGAAACTTTTGCCAACGATTCTTGAAAGTGGATGGAGTTGTCAGAAATTGCGACAAGGTTCGTCGGGGTCAAGGGCAGTTGGCCGAATTGCCCTCGACCGTCAAAGTGAAAATCAAGGTCTCGATGCACGGTGGGCTATTTTTTTAGTGAAAGAAATGCCCACTAAGAAAGATTAGGGACTTGTGTACGTCTGGTATGTAACAGTTCCCGACGACGGTTGACAAAGTGCCGACCGATGAACGCCAGCAAATTCGCCATGCAAATCCCACCCCCCTCCCCCTCCCAAATCCTTAATGCTATCGCGACCCTCCATTGTGATGGCCGTGATGGAGGGCTGCATAGGAGCACCACATGCTCAGTTTTGCCATGCTTAAGCAGGGACATGCGTCGCTGTTTGAGCATGGTGGAAACAGAGGGACAGAGAGGGCTTATTGTTCCCAGAAAGGGGCGGATGAGGCTCATTATTTGAAGAAAGGGGTGAATGGGGTTTATTGTTCCGCGGTGGGGGCGGACGGGGCTCCTTGTTCAGAGGCCGGGATATGTGAGGGTCACGAGTTACAGAACAGGGGGTAGTAGGCAACTTCATCATAGGTCCAAAATAATCCGCTGCCCATCGTTTCGGTCGATTTATACGCGCTACCCATAGTCGATTTCGATCCGCACGCGGTTTCCAAAGTCGAAACCGACAAGCATGCTCTGCCCATAGTCGAAAACGACAAGACAGCAGTGCCCATGTTTTTCGTCGTGCGAGCGAAAAACGAAAAAAATGACAGCTGTACCCACGTCCCCGAAGTCGAACTTCGCCGACTTCGAGGGTGAAATGGGCGACGCTGACACTGGCATCGCCGATGTCAGACGTCATCCTGCCGCGAGTTTTGGGAATCGCAAGTGCGAACTCCAAAACTCGCGACAGGGTGCGCCGCAACTCGCAAACCCACACCAATAACCAACAAATCCCCTAGTTACACTGGGGGATTAGGGTTTTATTTTTTTACTTGCCCGGGCATCTGCCGGGCCCCGCGGTAGCGGGGCCCGGCAGATTCCCTTTCGTTTGTCACACGTGCGCCGCATCTCGCAAACCTCACTAAACCCACGACAAACCCCCTAGTTTACATGGGGGGTTTGGGTTTTATTTTTTAGCTTGCCCGGGCATCTGCCGGGCCCCGCGGTAGCAGGGCCCGGCAGATTCCCTTTCTGTTATCACACGTGCGCCGCATATCGCAAACCCCCCCTGGCCCAAAACGGACAAACGCCCAAGATACACTCGGGGTTTTGGATGCTATTTTTCTTCGCGAACGATGGGCTTCTGCCGGGCCCCGCTACCGCGGGGCCCGGCAGATGCCCATCGTGCGCCGCATCATACAACCCCCCCAAACCTACGACAAACCCACTAGTTTGTCAGAGGTTCGGGGGGTTGGACACGGTCATCGCGAGCTCATAGGGAGGATTCACCGCGAAACTCCTCCTGCGAGCTCGCGATGACCGGTGAAGCACGAAGTCAAAATCGTTGTCAAATGTGATGTATAGATGAAAAATATATCGGCCGTGCCCATTTTCGCTCGCACGACAAAAAACATGGTGTAACGGGTCGAGTCTCCAGCTCCTGCTCTGAAGTCGTCGTCGGAGTTAGCAAAATGGCATTCTCAGTCCGCGTCAGGGGTTTACCCCCTTCGCAAGACTGAGGGGCAATCGTCATCAACGACCCAGAGCAGGGAGACTCGAATATTTCGAGTCTCCGGTTGCCCATTTCTGTTTTTAACCAAACCCCTGGTTTTGGGACCCAAACCGGGGATTTTTACCTCGAACTTGTGTGTTTGCACGAGTTATTTTGTTCGTTTTATGTCGAAATTTGTCGTAAACAAACTTCGATTTACGTTTTGTCGTTCTGGCGCAAAATCGTCGCGTGCGAGGCACGCTGGCGATTTCGCGCCAGCTATTTCAACCTCACCCTTGCTCCCCCTATCCCTCGTCCTCTCTTGCTCATTTGCAAGGAGGGCGAGGGGGGGCGAGGGCACGAGGCCACGAGGCCTCGCCCTCGAGGCCCTCGTGGCCCCTCAGCCGCCGATCGGGCTGAGGCCGCGATC
>SZWC01013514.1:7108-18180 GCA_023375785.1 Penium margaritaceum | reverse complement strand
TGGTACCCTTGAGACAAATCCAAGGACGAGAATACTTTTGGCCTTGGAGTTGGTCAAAAAGGTCCTCAATCCGCGGTAAGGGGAATCGATTTTTCACCGTCAGCTTGTTCAACGCCCGGTAATCCACGCACATGCGTAAACCACCGTCCTTCTTGTTCACAAAAAGGATCGACGTACCATACGGTGAGCTACTGGGCTCAATCCACCCTTTTGCAAGGTACTCTTTGATTTGGCGTTTGGCCTCTCGCCTTTCTGCTCGACTAAGCGATACATGGGTCTGAACGGAGGACTCGCCTCCGGTTGCAGCGAAATCGTGAGGCCCATGTGTCTTTCTGGTGGAAGCCCAGCCGGTGGGTCTGGGAATACATCCGAGAACTCCACCAATAGAGATCTGATCTCTTGTGGCGTGTCTTCCGTCACGTCGTCCTCCATTTTCTGCAGCTGAGCCAAGAAGTATTGACAACCTTGTCGAATACGACTCTTGACCTGCATTACAGACAAGTTGGCATGGACTTTGGGTCGGGTCGGTGATAATTCCGTACTCGGAATCAACGTAAAACGACGTTGTCCTTTTCGGAGGATCAAACGCTTTGATTCAAAACACATTAGAGCCTTGTTGTCACGGAGCCAGGGATCACCTAGCACCATGTCAAACGGGTAAAGAAGGTTGAGTACCTTCAACGTGACACTCTGTGTGTACCCTTGAATACAATTTTTTGCTTAACAAGTACCGATCACGGGTACTGTACGGTTGTCACCGACAACAACTACGCCATTCGATGACTCGTACTTCAGGCCAACCTGGCGGGTAAAGCCAAGGCTAACAAAAGAGTCGTCCCCTCCAGTGTCAGCAAGTAAGTTCACGGGAGCACCAGCTAGGTTTCCTTTGAACTGCATCGTCATGTTGCCTCCACTCTTTCGAGTGAACAGACTCGACGATGGTAAGCCGAGTTTGTGATAAACACGGAATCTGTACGACGGGCGTCGCAACTCCCATGATTCACCCACTCGAGTCCACATGTTGTGGGCACGTGTGAATTCGGCCAGTATCTTCCAGTCTTTAAATTTTACTGGGTCGAAATCGTCGACTAAAGGTACTGAGAATGTGATTGAACTCATCGCTCTGAGGGCGTTTGCTTCAATCACTGTGTTATACAACTCTTGCACAGTAGTTGGTGTCGCCACCACTAAGCAGGTTCAGTCATGCATCTCGTCTGGTGATGCAAGATTTAGTGGGCAATGTCGATCAGCAAGTGCAGAATGAGGTTCAATGAGAGGGGAGAAAACAACAGAGAAATTTGAACTCGTCAAAAACTCAAATTGTTTAACATCCTCGTCTGAAAACATGAACTCACACTCGTGATCCAATTTAACCCCTGAGTGGTCCCCACTGACGTCACTCAGGGGTGGGGAAAACCCGCCCCACGGCCCTGTCCGTTACCACGGCCGGGCCCATTGCCGCGACCGCGACCCTGTCCACGGCCTTGTCCGCGGCCTCCTGCTGCACCATCCCCACGAGGTGCTGCTGCTGCAGCTACCGCCGTGGCCTCTTGTCCGCCACCAATAGTCTCAGGGAACTAAGCCCTAAGGTGGCCCGGCTGCATGCAGTTGTGGCAGAGCCCTTCGCGCAAGGCTGTGTTGCGACGCTCACGCGCCGCCTGCAGCTCGTCATTCCCGCGGCTGCGCTTGTTGTTGGGACCCTTGTGTCCACCAGCCTTCTGGGCTGGAGGGTTTGTAGGCTGCTTGCCCTTGGCCCCGCTTCGCTGTCCAACTGACCCACCAGCCCCTGCAGCGTCCACGCGCATGTCGCGACCTTGTTGTGCACGCGCGTTCGGCCGTGCATCAGAGTAGTGCTTCGGGTTCGCCGAATACACTTCGCTCATGTAGTCGCGCAACGCCCTCCAGCTTGTCCAAGCTTGGCCAGTGGCTGTCGTCGTGGTCTTGTCCTTCAGCTTCTTGCTGGCGAGACCATCACGCAAGTACTCCAGCAGCATGCACTCTGGGTACTTGAATGTCTGATTCCCATCGCCCTCGGTGAAGCTTTCGGCTTCCTCCACGAGTGCGGTGAACTCGCTCAAGTAGGATTCGAGCGAGCTGCCCAGCTGCCTGAAGTCCTTGATCTTGTGGAAGGCGCGCTGTGCCTCCTCATGTTGGGTGCACTTCTTGCGCATGATCGCGCAGAAGGCCTCCCACGGCATGGGTTGCCACTCGAGGTGCGGCTGCTGCGCAGTCCACTCCTTGACCACGTACTTGAAGAGTTTATCTTCAAGCCGCGTCGTGGCAAGGTCGCCCCACCGGCTGAGTGGAGCCTTGTGGACACGTAATACGTGCTCCATGCGGTTCAGCCAGTCGGTCAGCTTCACGTCCTTCCGGAAGATCTCCACACTGTGGAGGAAGGACGTGTTCATGACNTCCGTGATGCTCTGCCCGACGTGGGCCAGCAGGTTGGCGAACGCGAACTTGAGCTCTGATGTCGTCAGAGCATCGGCGATAGCCTCCAGGGCCTCGCGTTGTCCGTGCACCCTTACCCACTGCAAGAGGGTACGGTTCGCGTACACACCTCCAAGGAGTCCCACCTTTCGGAGGAGACTATCGTCGGCGACGACGCTCGAGTGGGCGCTGCCTTGCCCCATCGCGGCCACATCGTAGGAAGGGGGGTCCGCCCCCATTCCTCCGAGTGGGGCCGTGTCTCCACCGTCGGTGGTGATCTTCAGTCGGCCTGCCGCCTCAGTAGCAAACTCCGCAAGCCTACGACGGCCATCGAGAATTGCCTTTGCGGCGTCGTCGTCCGGCTCGTTTTCGCGGGAACTTCCCGTGTGACTGCTTTCAGCGCCCTTGCTGCTCTCAGCCGTCTCGCTGCCGTCGGCAGCTTCAGGCGATGCGGCGGGTGCCTTTCCCTTCTCGAGCAATCGGCTCGAGTTCGCCGCACGACGATGGCGATGGTCGCGATCCTCATCGCCTTCGCCATCGTCGGCGTCGTGCTCTTCGTCGGGGTCTTCCTCCGGAAGATCCTCCTCCATTGCGTCGTCCGCCGCATGGGGATCGCCCATGTGCGCGTCGACGTGCTCGTCGAGCACCTTTGCGGCCTCCACACGCTTCTCGGTGTCGCCGAGGTTGGCGTCGGTTGCCTTAGGCGGTACGGTTGCCTTCGGCGGCACGGTTGCCTTAGGCGACACGGTTGCTTTAGGCGGTACGGTTGCCTTTGGGTTGGCAACCGTGCTCGCGGCGGCGGCTCCCAAAACTTGGAGTCTGCCAAGAGCGTGTGGTGAGAACGTCACCACCTTGCCCTTGTTGGCTCTAGACAGTCCGGCACTTGCCATCCCGTCGCTCGTGCAACTAGCACGTGAAGGTTGTTGTGAGGATCACCCCACAACGAGGAGGAATCGCCTCCTAAGTCGTTGCTCTCACGATCGGTAAGGCAATTTCAATTTATATTTCTATTTTCCTAGGCCGCCACGTCGGCACAAGGTCGTGGGTTTAGAAACTAGTCCTCCTAGGCCGTGAATCACGGCACTTGGTAGCAACTAGGATCTAGGAAAACAGAAAATCAAAATACAAGGGAGTAACAAGGGGTGTGAGTACCGCTCACAAAACTAAGACAAAGAGTAAGAAGAGAAGCAAGTACAAGGTCTAGGACAAAAAAAGCTACTTTTCTTCTTGTCTTCTTGTCTTCTTGTCTTCCTTGGCCTCCTCTTGAGTCTTCTTTGCGCGTCTTGCGCCCCTTGGCGGCGTCCTCCTTGAGTCGGCGGCATTGGGGGAGCCGCCAAAAGTCCCCAAGTTGTCACCCTCCTTCTTTTTAGGGTGCTCTCAGGTCGTGAGAGCCCCTAAGCTTGGGGAGGGACGCTGTCCCAATTTTTTGGATGAAGGAGGTTTGAAGGAGCCTTGAAAATGAGGAGGATTTTGCGGTTTTAGAGGTGGGAACTCCCCAACCCGCCCCACAAAAATCCTCCTAGCCCCCTGGAAGTGTAGAGAGGCTGGAAGAAAGACTCTCCACCAAGTAGAGCTTTTTTCAAGCTCTCTAATGCACTTTACGGCGCTTCAATCCGTCAAGTGTTGATGCCGTAGTCCTTTCTGGCGTTTCTACTGCTACTTGCAGCTGTCGGCGGCGTTTTATCTAGGTCGTAGCCGCCGTTTCCGTCGAACCCTTGGTCGCGAGGGTCGTCCCTCCTCTCTGATACCACTGTAACGGGCTGGATCTCCAGCTCCTGCTCTGAAGTCATCGTCGGATTTCGCAGAATGGCGTTCTCAGTCCGCGTCAGGGGTTTACCCCCTTCGCGAGACTGAGGGGCAATCGTCATCAATGACCCAGAGCAGGGAGACTCGAATATTTCGAGTCTCCGAAGGCCCATTTCCGTTTTTAACCAAACCCCTGGTTTTGGGACCCAAACCGGGGGTTTTTACCTCGAACTCGTGTGTTCGCACGAGTTATTCCGTTTGTTTTACGTCAAAGTTCGTCATAAACGAACTTCGAGTTTCGTTTTGTCGTTCTGGCACGAAATCGTCGCGTGAGAGGCACGCTGGCGATTTCGCGCCAGCTACTTCAACCTCCCCCTCGCTCCCCCTATCCCTCGTCCTCTCTTGCTCGTTTGCAAGGAGGGCGAGGGGGACGAGGGCACGAGGCCACGAGGCCTCGCCCTCGAGGCCCTCGTGGCCTCTCAGCCACCGATCCGGCCGAGGCCGCGATTGGCGGCTGGAGGCTGGCCGGCCGGTGGCCGGCCGGTCGCTTGGCCGGCCGCCGGCCGTCCAGCCAGCCGGCAGCGAGCTGGCCGACGGCCAGCGAATTGCTGGCCGCCGGCCAGCCCTCGCTGACGCGAGGGGTGGTGCACAACCACCCCTCGCATCAGCGAGGAGGGAGGGCCGAACCGGCCCTCCCGCTACAATAGATGGTGCCAGGTTGTCTTTTGATTATATGCCATCATGCGGACTGTCCCTGTCAAGCACAGCTAGGATGGCTAATCAGGAGGCATCGATTTAAATCCAACCTTCATGCTCCAATGAGAGTGGGCTAAGCATATTAAGACCTACCACCCTAGCAATAGCCTCAAATAGAACAATGGCAATCTGCATGCATGAACCATGTATGCATCTCCACGCTGGAATATTCGTACGTGAGGCTACATTCTCTGCATATGGACAGTTAGCGGTCCGCCTGCCAGGGACGTCGACAACGTAGGGCAGGTCAATGTGGTCTGTTCGTCTTCACTTCCATAGACTCGTAGACACTGCCATGGCAAGAGGGCCAGCAGCCTCTGCTGTGGCTGCAGTGCGACCAAACTGAGCCACTAGTATGGCAGCCGTGCAGCCCCTCCAAGCTGACCTGTTGACCAGAGCCATGTCCAAGTTTTTCAGGGCCACTCCAACTGCTGCCAGCTACATAGGGTTCTACTGTGGTGCTTGCGCAAAATCCTTTTCCTGTGGGAGTGACCACATGATGGGCCACTACGGAGCTACAATGGGCAACATCATTAAGTGCAGGATGGCTCTACCAGCTGCCTTTGCGCTTCTTGGACTGCCTGCCTTGGCAATTTCGGAAGAGATCACCGGAGCAGACCCAAGGATTTTCAATGGAGTGGGTGAAGCCTGGGAAACCAGGGACCGCCCGGTCAACTGGACGCAACTGACTGCTGAACGCCAGTGTAAGGCGCTGAGAGATACGGCCGAGGTAGGTGACAACGACGACGAGGCACAAGATGGCGCTTGCACCACTGCAGACTGCGCAGTTTTTCCAGCCATGTCCGTCCTCCATGGAGGCCCTGCAGTGTCTAGTCGCCCTTGCATCCCTCAACAGCAGAAGGTAGACCAGCATGCGTGACCACCTTGACAACAAGGCAAACAGGGACTGCCAGAAGTCTGTTGTCAAATTCATGGCGTGTAGAGCTCTCCCAATCAGCTTCTGCCGTTGGTACACCATGCTTGAGCTGATTGACAATGCCCGGCGCACCAACCCATTGTTCCGGCTCCCATCCTGTGAGACAGTTGTTGTCACCCTCCTTCTCGAGCTAGACAAGGAGCTGCTTGAGTTAAAGCAGCCCCTTCGTGATGGGTGGGACATTTTTGGATGCACTTTGGGTGTGGGTGAGTGGTCGGACATCCAGATTCGCCCCAAATACTCTGCAATGGCAACAAATTCTGAGGGAAATTTGAACTTGTCTTCTCCTGATGCATCTGGGCTAGTTCGTGATGCAAACCATGTTGCAGAAGTCATAGACCTGGCCATTGGTGAGGTGGGCACTGGAAGTTTTGTGATGGTTATCACGGGCAATGCTTCCACCAACAAAAAGACCTTCAAGGCATTGCGTGTGAAGTACCCCAATATTCTTTTCACGGGGTGTATTGCTCACAGTCTGGACCTTGTTCAGAAATACATTGAGAAGACGGAGTGGGGGAATAATGTCATTGGGAGGGCAGAGAAGATTTTCAGTTTCTTCAGGAACAAGGACGTGCTACGTTCATGGATGAAGGAGGAAAGCGGGGGCAAGGTGTTGCTTTCAAGTTGTGCAACCCGCTTTGCCTCTGTCCACCGCATGCTCAAGCACCTTATGGTGATGCAGCCAGCTCTAGAGAAGATGGTGGATATCACCAAGTGGCAGAAGGTGGGGGGAGCAAGCCGTGATGTTGGATTCCACGCTCGCAAGAAGGAGATTTGCAGGCTGGTGCACCAGCGTGTTTTCTGGGTTCAGGTGAAAGCTCTTGCAAAGTCTGATGGGGCCTCTTGTCTCAGACTTACACAAGGTTGACGCTGCTGGTGACACCTCGGGCATTATCTACGAAGCTTTGCTTGATGCCATGAAGCAGCTGCAAGCCTTAGGTGTTGCACATGGCCGCCATCGTGCAGCTTGCAACCCTGCATGGGTCAAGTTTGCCATGGAATGTCTGTCAGACAGGTGGACAACACAGATGAACTGCCCTATTTTTGCAGCAGCCCAGTGGATCCATCCTCAGCACTTTGGCCATAAGTTCAATGCTGATGAAAAGACTGTTGATGAGTGGAATCAAGTTTTCAGTGCACTTGTGCCTGAAAGTGAGCAGGTGCTACTGGAGGAGTAGCTGGAGGCATTCTCAAGTGGCCGCTTGACGGTGGACGAGGACCGGGAGTGGCAGAGGATGTGGAAAGGGCGAAGCAAGCGGTGGCGAAGGTGGTGACTGGCGAGGTGGCGGCATACCGCTGGCATACACGGCACTTGACACGGATGGGTGCACACTACAGCTTGGCCATGCGCATTCTGGCTCAGCCATGCACTTCTTCAAAGAATGAGCGTTTTTTCAGCAAGCATGAGCTTATTCAGACAGCTCGCAGGAACAAGCTCAACACTTCAACACTTGAAATTCTGGTGAGGGTGAACGTGCGACTGACACGGCTGTACGACAAGGTGAAGGGACCAAATCTGGCAGATTTGGTCAAGGGATTCGCTGGGGAGGAAGAGGCTGAAAGTGGGAGTGACGTGGATGGGGAGTTGGAGGTAGGAGATGAGGAAGATATTTGGGACCTTGACATTGCAGGAGCACATGATAGTGCAGATGAGCTGGAGGCGGCAGCAGGGTCATGAACCAATGATGCTGCACACGGTTATGGGGAGGATGCAGGGGTTATGGGCGATGATGATTCGCATACTTACAAAGAGGATGAGCTGGATGAGGAGATTGAAGAGCTTAGTGAAGGTGAGAGTGAGGACGGTGGGGATGGTGGGAATGAAGAGTAGGAAGATGCAGATGGAACTCCAGCCATGGAGGAAGTTGCTAGGATTCTATGACGGGGTGTGAGGAAGCGCAAGGACTTGGAAGCTCCACCTGCAGACGATGCAATTGGTGGAGCAGGAGCTGCTCTCCATACTTCTATAACGGTGAGGGGAGGAAACCGTGAGGGATCCGGTTCCACACCCACGTCATGTAGGCCATACCCTAGAAAGCGAATGCTTCCGTCATCCTGTTGTCCACCTACATCAAGTGAACCGGATCCTCCATGGTGCGGTTCCAACGCTCAGACATGCCATTCTTCTGGGGCGTGTCTGGGATGGAGAGGTTGTGAAACACACCCACTTCGATAAAGTACCGGTCAAGGTCCCCCCTGAACTCACCATCCCGATCAACGAAGAAGTTTTGGAGAGTATGGCCGGATTGGCGTTCGGCCATAACAAGCCACGTGTGCATGGCAAGAGCGATATCACATTTCAGGCACAGACTAAAAATCTAGTGCATGCGCGTGAAGCCATTCGTGATCGGACGTATCACCCTCTATCATCCTAGAACTCAATGGGGAGGAGTCCCAGGAGATCAGACTGAACTAGCTCGAGGGGTTTTAGAGCTTGTGAATCAGACAAAGGGTACGTGGCACGGTGCATCTTACCTTGAGCACACTACAGGCAATCGATTTTAGGCCGTGCCTCAAAGGACGCCACGTCAAGACCAAGTGCGGGTTGTTCGGACATGAGGTGATCGACTGCATTTAGGTGGACATGGCACAAGTGTCTGTGCAGTAGGCGCTGGTGTTTAGGAGATATCGTTCCTGCCACAAATACTCATGCAGCGGGAGATTTAGTGATGGGGGTGGACGTGGGGCAGTCAGAGACATGGTACAAGTCTCTAACAGGCTTACCCGTGAATGCGACACTGAGACCCATCCGCATGCAGGCAGGTCCAGACATCAGGTTGAGTTAGATCAGGCACATATAACATGTTGGAGATGTAAAACGACCCTGACGGCCCATGGAATTGAACCACACCATCACCCTCGACAGTCACCTCATGCCCAGCAGCTCTCCGCACAGACCGCCCAGAGCCAACAGGACCAAAGCACAACAAAATGATTGTGGTAACACGTCAACTACACTAATCCTACGATCCAACCTGCATGTGCTGGATGGCACATGAATCTAGGATCTAGGTGACATCTGTCAAACACAGTGACAAGGAGACAGGACAGCTGCCTATAGTACAAGCTATAGACAGGGGTTGCACAAAAGATGATTGCCAAGATTTTAAGGCAACACGTTCTTGCGACTCATCAAGCTATGACAGAGCTTCGTGACCCATGCACACAACAGCGAAGACAGCGGACAGACCAACATTATCACGCCCGATAAACGACTCCACAGACTCAATAGTGCACTGTGCTCAACCACCCCCATCCCAACCACACGGCACGGACTCGACAGACCCAGCAGTGGGACCCCTCGGCTTGGGCAATGTACTAGTCTCTTCCTGAGAGGTGACTCGTAGGAGCTGGTTAGCTCAACGATGTCACGGGCCTGCGTTGCAAGCTGTTGCTCCAAAGGTGATAGGTCATCGGGATCGTCCGCGGTAGCATCTGCTGCTGATGTGGGTTGTTTTTTTGTCACTGAAGTGGAATGCACTGAGGCTCGCTCACACTGCACGCCTTCTGTAGCCCTTGCGCGATCTTCAACTAGCTTTTGGGGAGCTTACACTTCGTGTAGCAGTGTGCTCCCCCGTAGTTGTAGCACTCCCACTGTCGCCCCTGGGCCGGCTTTGGAGTATCCTGTCCCTTGCCATCCTTGCCATCCTGCCTGTTGTTCCATCCCTTCTTCCCCTAAACTGCTGCAGCTATACCACTTGCTATTGTAGTTGCCGTTGTCAGCTACAATGACTGGCGGTGGGGGGAATGGTGGGTGCGGCCTGGCCTGCTATGACAGTTGTAGCTGTTGCACCATGGCGGGCGTCATTTGCTGCTCGAACTCCTGCTACATGGAGGAAGTGCTCAGTGGCCCATGATAGAAGCAGGCCTTTGTTGGCCATCTCCTGATGACTTTGTAGGCTGAAGTTGTTGAAGGTTTTTGCCTACTTGTGTCCAACCCCAATCTGGATGGTGTCGAATGCCATGAGTTGACCTGGCCCATTTTTCCCAAGAGCCATGTACATCCGCATCGCCCGCCACCAGTAGTCAGTCGATGTCTCATGTGCACCCTGGTGCAAGGAGTTCAAGTCCGAGAGGCGCTGTGATGTGGTTGCCATGTTCACGCCTTTGAATTGTGTGTTTGCCAGCTTCTAGGCACCACGCGGGTCAGCCCCACTGCCGGTGCGGGGATCACCAAGGAAGGGTTCAAAGGCGAGGGTGTACTCCTCTGGGAGGGCCTAGAGGAGACCGTAGGCAGCGCGAGCCGTGGTTGTCGTCTCTTGAGAGTCTGTAGTCTGGCACGGACAGATGTAGTACGGATACACCCCCTCGCTGATTGCCCACATGCGGAATTGCGGCTCCCAGGTGGTGTAGCTGTCCTCCTGCCGGTAGGCGGGAGGGTCTGTCTTAAACCAATTGGGAGGCTTGGTAGTTGGCAGAGCTTTCGAGACAGCTTGCTCGAGCGACGGAGACAAGGGAACTTCCCTCAGTCCTAGGCTCAGGCCGAGCATCTGGTCCTCTAAGGAGGCTAGGTCTGTGATTGCCCTGAGCGTGTCGCTTGGGCCTGCTACGTCGCTTGGTGCACTTTTGCATGCCAGGCGGGTTCGATGCCGCTTTTCCAGTTTTGTGCGAGGCGTAGGCGTAGCATACGTTCCTCGTCACTAGCGTCGGAATCGGACTCAGGAAGATTGTCCGACGGCTTAGCATCGAATGCTCCTAGAGCCACATCGACGTCGGCTGCAACCGCACTCTCGACAGTCATTTTCTCCTTGCGCATCGCATCGCAGAGGAGCTTCTGCTGACGCTCCTATTGTTGCTGTTGTTGCTTCTGCGGTTGCTGGTGTTGTTGCTGCTATGGCTACTACTACTGTTATTGCTGTTGTGGCTGAATTGCATCCCGAAAGAGCTTGAACAGATTTGCCATTTGCTTGGCCATCTGTTCAACAAATGAGCCTGCTGCTCACGTAGCTCACGTAGGCCACGTGCTAGCGCGCTTGGACTAGATGGGGATTCATCCCGTTTTGTGCCCAGTGTGCTGCCTATCACGCTGGAGGCGGCAACACCAACATCCATAGTGGATCTTGTGCTGCCGATTCCAGCAAGGGGGTCCTTGGGCATGCCGAAAAGTGGTGTATGGCAAGTGTTTAATGGTGCCGCTGGCAATTCTGTTGGGTGAAAGCCAGTGCCAAAAAAAATCAGCAGCGTTTACCCCGCCCCAGTGGGC
>SZWC01013513.1:44023-70237 GCA_023375785.1 Penium margaritaceum | reverse complement strand
TGTAATTTAAAATTCAGACAAGTCGTTCTGTGATGGGAGAAAGGAGTAAGGGATGACTCTCTTTCCCTGTCCGCACGTTCCAAGGGAATGCGGATACAACCTGAGGCGCATCTTCACTGTCTTCGAAGTTATTTGTTTTTTATTCAGAATTTCAACAATGATTCTTCACTGCCGTAATCCTGACTACTCGACACGTTCTGTTGCGCAAGCATGAAAACACTCCACATCAGCAGCCAGCTGTCAAGTGTCGAATGAAAAGTAAAAGGAGGTTACGCAACCCCTTACATACGCGAGCTGACAGCCCAAAAGCACTGGAGAGTCGTGGTTAACCACTAAGACCGTCGAGCCGCACATAGTTTCACTTCTCGGTAGCCAGAACAGAACAAAACATACGTCAGCGGCTGTAGTGCACACCGCCACCGTGTCGCTTCTTGCGAAGCTTCCTCGACCTGTTGCAACTATGCCTGCTACTTGTGGGCTGCTCGCTCTTGCTGCTCTTGCAGATGCAAGCTGCGTAATGCTGCTGTCACTCTTGCTCGTGCGCAATGCACCTGCTCAGTTGATGTTTGCGCAGTGCTGCTGCTGCTCGCGGGACTGCGTCAGCTGCTGCTCGCTGCTGGCTGAGCAATCGCGAGGTACTCACTGCAGGGCACGTCGCCTGCCAGGACTGCAAGCTACAACTGCTGCTACATGCGGGCACGGCCACCACGCCTAGCTGCAGTTGCTGCGCTATCCTACTGCCGCTGCTCGCGGCCGCTGCTACTGCTGCTACTGCTGGCCAGGTGCAGATTGTACAACTTCGGGCTGCCCTTTACAAGTGCAGTGCATTTGCTCGCTGCTACTGTCTGTGTGTGCAAGTTGCAACGTTGCTGACGCTGCTGTTGCTACAGCTGCATGTGTTTTTCGCTGCAGCTGCTTGCACGCTGCTGCGTGGTGCTGCTATTGCTGGCTGCTGTAGGCTGGTTGTGCCTTCTGCAAACACACGGGCGGATACACCCGCGCTTGCAAGCGCTGCTCGCAAGCTGCGCGCACGCTGGTTCACTCACAAGCCAAACAACCAACCAAAGACGTTGAGTGGGGCTGTTGATGCCAGTGGGATATTGCTCGCTGCTTCCGCCTATACATAAGCTGTAGGAGTACCCGGTTGCTTCACTCTAAATCTAAAAGCAAGGGGAGGACATCCTTGTTGCTATACTAGGCATTTTTGGCGCTCTCACGCTCTCATGCCTGCGTGGCGCCACATGGCGCACCTCAGTTGCGTTTCCGGCCTGTTCTGCTGCTCTGCTCCTCATACGGCCCCCGTGGCTCTGATACTATGATCAAATGTGTCTAGGGAATGCAGGCTCATGGTAGATAAGACATGAGCTGTGGTGGTGAGCGGGAGAATTGCTGCGCCAAACAACTAAATAAACAACTAAACTAGCAATGAAGGAAGGAAGTACAATGAGCCCTGCTGAAGGCTTATGTACTGGGGACTGTTGGCTAGCCCACCAGGCCTCGTCATATTCGTTGCACCAAAAGGCACGAACGGGGAATGTGCATGGAATAGAGCATGAAAACAACAATGGAGGTCTCCCGAGGCACCAGAACAGTCAACCAGGTGCCCGGATCTTGACCGACGAGAAAACATGCCATAAACCCCAAACATATCCAACATCTACGGTGATACACTAGGATCACAGACTAGCTAGGCGAGACAAGTTTAGGCCTCCCGAGACGCCGGAACATGTAACCAGGCGTCCGGGTCCTAGCCACATGTAAAATATACACGCCTGACAAGAGGCCAATGGAACTAGACCACTCGGTGATGGGTCTCCAGAGGTACCGGTACAGACCACCTGGTACCTGGGTCTCGTCCATGGAAAAAGTGCATCAGAAATCAGATACTATGTGGTGTACTTCTATGAGGTCTCCTGAGGTACCGGTACAAACCACCAAGTACCCGGGTCTCGGCCATCGAGAAAACTCTGAGAAGTTTCCTAGGACCTTCCTAACCACTTGCTGCGACACTAGGCGTCAGCGCCAGGTCAGCGTGTCACAACAGTCACAGGTTAGAGACAAAACTGCAAGGGTCTGGGTTGGGACACGAACAGATTGTCAGGAAACTCAAACTGAATACAATTGCAGAGAGAGATAACAAATGACAGGTCCAAGGCATGAATACCTGCCGCGGCGCACGGCGGGTGTCGCACGTGGCAGTCCAAGAGCTGTCCTAAAAACCGGCCCAAAACCACTGTTTTGGCCGTAACTCTGCGCACACATGTTAGAATGCTATGCCGTCTGAACCTAGACGTGCAGGATGGAAAGACGGACGCTACAAATGGTCACATGCATGCATCCATCATCAGACGGTGGACATACAATGCAAAAACATGCAAATAGGGCTCATGGCCAGTCCGCCGAAAGACGCCTGCAAGCTGTAGAGAAGACAACAGAGAGTCCCGGCAGCATCTGGGGCTTTGGAACGGTAGTCGGCCAGCTCCAAGCCGGTAGTCCACCGCCAGTCGTCGCACTGGTGTCACCAGGGCCCGCCTCAGGGATCTGCACGAGTATGGACACAGCCGAGTGGTCACAGTAAATTGTACAAGAACGTCACAAATCACAACACTCCCCCATGACCCGATGGTGCGCATGTCCATACTCGTACAGCACTGGTACAAACACAATAGTGAGTGAGACAAACAAATGAGGTACAGATGCACATCCCACACTCAACCACCCTCAGGCATGGGGCGAAGCCCAACAGAACGAATGGCCACCAACAACTTTCCGCAAGCTAGTGCCTTCGTCAAGAAATCAGCACGCTGCATGTCAGTGCCAACCCACATGACGGAGATCACGCGTCGCTCCACTGGGTCACGAACGAAATGATGCTCAACCGCAATGTGCTTTGTGCGAGTATGAAAAACACCGGAGTTCTCCGCAATTGCGAGAGCGCTCTGGTTGTCGCAACATAGCACAATGGCGACTACTGACTGCCCAAGGTCAAGAAACAGGCGTTGTAGCCATACTGCCTCAGCAGCCCCCGTGCCCAAAGCAGCGTACTCTGCCTCCGACGAACTATGTGCGATGCAGCCCTGCTTCCCGCTTCGCCAAGAGAGAGCGGTGCCACGGAGCAGGAACACGTAGCCAGTACGGCTGCGCCCATTTGGGCTCCAAGCGCAGTCGTTGTCAGTGTAGCCGTCAAGGACCACCGAACACTGCTGACGAAAACAGAGTCCCAGGTACGGCGTGAAGACCACATACCGCACCACTCGCATAGCCGCGTAAAGACCTCTTGCACCTAGAGCCTACGAGAACTGAGCGAGGAGGTTGACGGCGAACGCGATATCAGGACGCGTGGTAGTGGCCAGGTACATCAGAGATCCGATGAGACGGAGGTACAAGGTCACGTCGACTGTCTTGTTATTCTTCTATGCCCTATGGCCACTGCTATGGGTTGACGGACAGGTTGGGCATGCACTGCTCCCTTGGAGTAAGTCCCCCAAACCTTGTTCGTGGTGCAAGTCCAAGCGAGACACCAGAAGTGTAGTGCAACGGATAGCATGTTGGACTTAGGGACAACAGGTCCTACGATCGAACCTTGATGTGCGCAGAAGTTTCTTTTGACCTTCTAGCACAGGGGAAGTTTCTTAGACATTTCTCCATGCATGAGGAGAGTGTGCCACTTGGCGGTCAGTGGATGCGCCAATTGGCGGATTGGTGAGGTGGCGTGGAGTGACCACCCCAAAAGTGTCACTACCCACACACCTTAGAAGCCAGGCCTAGGACTATATGTACCAGGCTCATTCCTCATTCTAATTACACAATCTGGCCTTAGATGCTCCTCACAGAGTTGTCCAACTAAGGAACAGTATAAAGAAGACACTGGTTGGTCTAAGCCCCAGGAGTTAGTCTTTGACTAGCACCTCGCGCGAAAGTGACCAAGTGTTAAGTGGACACAGTTGCTAGCAAGTGATTGCCTAGGAACTGCTCAGTGTGGAACCGTGATCCTGAGGGTGATATCTTCTCCTAGCTGAAATGCTAGGAGCGGACGGCAGGTGCTATTGTGTCGGCCCTGTTTTCTAGTCCGTTTACCTCAGGCCGGTTGACAAAGGGTTATGGGCCCACACTGACCAGTTGTAAGGCACGCTTCGCTCAACTTTGGTACGCTCTCTCTAGGTGCACACGCCGGCTCCATCAACTCCATCAGCTCCATCAGCTTCATCAGCTCCAACGGCTTGGTCTGCACTTAGCACACAGGGACTAAGGACAAGCTCTGCCCTTGGAGGCACGACCCTTGTGTCCCAACCAGGACAAGCTCTGCCCTTGGTGGCAAGACCCTGGGTGTGTTGGTGTAGATANATTCTCTGTCTGCAGGTGAACATCGGCTGGAGGGGTAAGCAACGGATCTGCATCCTAAAACCGGTAGCAGACATCAGCTAACATCAGCCTACATCGGCCTCAACGCAGCAGAGACGTGGGAAGCAGACAAGGGCAACAAAAATGGTTGACCCATTGGGAGGAGTGGGGGCTGCCGCAGGGCAGTCCTCAAGCTCAACAGTGGCTACCACGGGGCAGACCACTGGAGCAAATGTGAGTGCTATGTCAGTGCCGCAAGGTCTTGGACCCCTGGGAGGAATCCCCATTTTCAAGGGGATTGACTTCCCCCTTTGGAGATGGCTGTTTGAGCTGGCGATGAAAGTGCGCGGCTTCATCAAGCTACTGAAGGGAGAGGAGCAGGTTCCCGCGGAAGGCACATCTGAGCATGAGGCTTGGATGGATCGAAATGATATTGTAATGCCATTCCTCAGCAACGCGATAGCCAAGAAGTATGTTCCCATCATTGCCGGGTACACGCTGGCTTCCGAAGCTTACGACAAGCTCAAGCGCGTGCACCAATCCACCTCCCTCGCAAACAGACTATTTATCCTACAACGGCTGATCAGCATGCGGGTGAATGAGGGCGAATCAATCCCCGATTTCCTACAGGATTTTGAAGGACTCCTTGGCGAGGCTCGCCAGATGAACTGGGACCTTGACGAGAACATGCAAGCCATGATCCTCCTCATGGCGCTACCGGAAAGCTGGAGTCCAATGATCACCGTCATGGGCGGCTGGAAGGAGGACAACCTGACGTACACGGCAGTGTCCGAGTACATGCGAAACGAGGCCATGCACCGCAGCAGAAGTGAGGCTAACTTCTCAGCCTATGCCGCACGCTACGGTGGCCGCGGGAGCAAAGGGTCAGCCTCTGGTCAGAAAGGCGGCAGCGTAAGCGGTGGCGGCGCAGGCAACAATGGCGGCAAGGCTCCCAAGCGACAGGGTAACTGCCGCAACTGCGGCAAACCTGGGCACTGGGCAAGAAAGTGCAGGTCGCCAAAGAAGGAAGACGGCGGAAGCGGTGGGAACAAAGGCAACAAAATGGGTGGCAAAGAAGCCACCAACATGATGGCACAGAGCACGACTCCAGCAAAAGGAGCGGCGCTCCTCAGGCCAGGAGCTTTTGGGCTCGACTCTGGCACCGATCATCACTCCAGCAACGACCAGGCTGGATTCGTCTCCATCGGCCCCACCGATCGGCGGTTCAGATGTGCAAACGGCAACGTTGTCAATGCAAAGGGCATGGGAGACAAGCTGGTGAGCATCAACCTTAATGGTGCAGAGAAGGATCTACGGCTACGTGACGTGGTCTACATGCCCTCCTTTGCGGCAAACCTTCTGTCCGTGTCAAAGATAACGGACAACGACATGACAGTGGTGTTCACACAGAAGAAGGCGGTCATCGCCAGGAACGAGGACATCAAGGTCCTCTATGCCAACAAAGATCTTGTGGCACAGCTTCCACGGGTTGACGGACTCTACGTATTGCAGACAACGGCAGCAAAGACCTCGGAAGACGAGGGTCATGCGGGTGTAGCGGAGGCAGTGGTCTCGACACCAACACAGGAGAGCACACCAACAAGAACTGAAAAAGCATCCTCTGCCGCAAAGGACGAAGACACTGATCTGTGGCACAGACGCTTTGGGCATGTTGCAAACAGCACGCTCCAAGTCATTCAGCAACAACAGCTGGTCCGTGGCATGGATGGTTGTAAGAAGGATGCGGTTGAGTGTGGCAGCCTGTGTGAACCTTGCCTCCAAGGCAAGACCAAGCGAACTCGCTTTGAGCGCAATGGTCGCCACGCAGAATCAGCCCTTGACCTGATTCACACTGACGTGTGCGGACCCTTACGCACGGCATCAAACGGTGGTAGCAAGTATTTTCTGACCTTCATAGACGACCACAGCCGCAAGGTGTGGATCTTCTTCCTCAAAACAAAGGGAGAGGTCAGAGAAAAGTTGTAGGAGTTTGTCGCCATGGTGGAGCGGCAGACCGGAAAGAGAGTCAAAGGGATGCGGAGCGACAACGGCGGAGAGTACGAGGCATGCAAGGGCTGGTTGCGGCAACATGGGATCAACCACCAGCCCACAACGCCTTACACGCCGCAGAGCAATGGTGTTGCCGAACGGATGAATCAGACCATCCTCGGCATGGTGCGTAGCATGCTCTTCGATGCAAAGCTTCCACCGCGGTTCTGAGCAGAAGCGGCAAGAACGGCATGCTATCTCGTCAACCTGACTCCTGCAGCTGCTCTGTGCAGGCGCGGAAAGAAGAAGGGAAAGCAACAGATGACACCACAAGAAGTTTGGTCAGGGAAGAAGCCGGACGCATCACACCTGAAAGTATTCGNGCTTGATCCCACGGAAGCTCCAAAACAGGGAGAGTGGTTGGTGCTGCTAGAGTCAGGAGATCAAGCTCCTGAAAACTGGCAAGTGGTGCCAGTGCGGCAGGCCGTGAAGAAGAGTGGTGTGCCAGGGGGAGCGGCTGCGCAGGCTGACGCAGCGGCGAGCTCCGACACAGAGTCGGAGACGTCCGAGGCCTCTGAGACCAGCTCGGAGGCCAGTGGCTCTTCAAAAGAGGAAAATTCAACTCCAGGGCAGCCAACACCACAGGAGCAACAGCATGGCAAACATCCACCAGCAATGCAACGTCGCAGCACACGACAAAGAAAACAAACTCCAAAGTACGATGCTGACACTGGAAGCTGGACTGGACTGAGCTGGTCCTGTTTGGCTCAGGGAGAGCCGCTCACTGTGGCTGAAGCGCTGGCAAGGCCCGATGCGGCCAAGTGGAAGGAGACGGTGGACAGCGAGCTCGCGTCCATCGAAGAAAATGGCACATGGGTGTTGTTGGACAGACCCGCTAACGCTCACGTGGTGGGCTCAAAGTGGGTGCTCAGGTTGAAGCGGAAGCAAGATGATAGCATCGACAAGTACAAGGCAAGGGTCGTGGCGAAAGGGTTCTCACAGCGCGCAGGTTCTGAGTACGATGAGACCTTCGCACCGGTCGTCACGTTTGCCTCCATCAGGTCCCTGCTTGCTGTCGCTGCCGCCAAAGACCTTGAGATCCACCAGATGGATGTGAAGACAGCCTTCCTTTATGGGAAGCTCGACAAGGAGGTGCTAATGGAGGTACCGAAAGGTGTCAAAGCACCCGAGGGTAAGGTGTGCAAGCTGGTGAAGGCGTTGTACGGACTGAAACAGGCCCCACGGATGTGGTACGAGGAGATGGACAGCTTCATGGCTGAGATCTCCTTCGCACATTGCAAAAATGACCCTAGCGTCTATGTGCGAGAGGACGAACGTGGCTTGCTACTTGTGGCATTGTACGTGGATGATCTTATCATGTGTTCTTCCTCGCAGGAGGCCCTCACGGACCTCAAGAAAAATCTGGCCAGCAGATTTAAGATGAAGGACATGTGACCTCTCGAGTACTACCTCAGGATTGCTGTTCACCGCAACAGCAAAGCAGGCACCATCGAGCTCAACCAGACCAAGTACATCATGGACATCTTGAAGCGCTACAACATGGAGGACTGCAAGCCCGTCAGCACCCCCATGCCCTCCGACTGCAAGCTCTCCTCCTCCATGTCACAAAGCAACGAGGCAGACCGGCGCGAGATGCAAAACATTCCATACCAGTCCGCCGTTGGAAGCCTCATGTATGCAATGGTGGGAACACGACCTGACATTGCTTTTGCAGTGGGTCAGGTGAGCAGGTTTGTGGCCAACCCTGGGCCAGAACATTGGCAAGTCGTGAAGCGGATTTTTCGCTACCTCAAAAAGACTCGGCACGTCGGACTCCGGTTTGGAGGTCTAGAAGGATCAGACTTGCTGCGGCTGACATGCTACACTGACGCGGACTGGGGAGGACGGATTGATGACAGGAAGTCCACCTCAGGGTTTGTTTGTCTTCTCAACGGTGGTGCGGTCTCGTGGGCAANTGCAAGGAAACACAGTGGCTTCGCAGTTTGCTTGATGAGATCAAGGCACCACAAGAGGAGGCAACGGTCATCCGCATCGACAACCAAAGTGCCATGGCTATGGCAGAGGACGACATGATCTCCCGGCGTACAAAGCACATCGATATTCGGTACCACTACTCACGTGACCTTATCGCCAAGGGTGTCGTGGAACTGGAGCACGTCGCAACCAAGAAAATGCTTGCGGACTTCTTGACAAAGCCGCTAGACAGTGATTTGCATGTTGCAGGTGCTCGAGGAGTCGGCATGGTGGATGCAAGAGATGAGAACAAAAGACCACAAAAACCAAAAAAAAACTGACATGCACAAACACAACCTAGAGCTACAGGTTCATGCCGAAGAAAACTACCACAGCTGGTGGCCTACGGTGCAAGGGAGAGATTGTTGTTCTTCTATTCCCCATGGCCACTGCTATGGGTTGACGGACAGGTTGGGCATGCACTGCTCCCTTGGAGTAAGTCCCCCAAACCTTGTTCGTGGTGCAAGTCCAAGCGAGACACCAGAAGTGTAGCGCAACGGATAGCATGTTGGACTTAGGGACAACAGGTCCTGCGATTGAGCATTGAAATGCGCAGAAGTTTTTTTGGACCTTCTAGCACAGGGGAAGTTTCTTAGACATTTCTCCATGCATGAGGAGAGTGCGCCACTTGGCGGTCAGTGGATGCGCCAATTGGCGGACTGGTGAGGTGGCGTGAAGTGACCACCCCAAAAGTGTCACTACCCACACACCTTAGAAGCCAGGCCTAGGACTATATGTACCAGGCTCATTCCTCATTCTAATTACACAATCTGGCCTTAGATGCTCCTCACAGAGTTGTCCAACTAAGGAACAGTATAAAGAAGACACTGGTTGGTCTAAGCCCCAGGAGTTAGTCTTTGACTAGCACCTCGTGCGAAAGTGACCAAGTGTTAAGTGGACACAGTTGCTAGCAAGTGATTGCCTAGGAACTGCTCAGTGTGGAACCGTGATCCTGAGGGTGATATCTTCTCCTAGCTGAAATGCTAGGAGCGGACGGCAGGTGCTATTGTGTCATCCCTGTTTTCTAGTCCGTTTGCCTCAGGCCGGTTGACATGTCTCTCCCAGCTGTGTAGGGCCATCCACCTTCAGGGCATCCTGCCCATCAGGTGTAAGAGGCGTGGAAGCAGATGGCACTACACCAAGGAGATCGCTGAAGCGCTCCCCCACGACTCGTGCGTATCGGGCCTGATGCAACAATAGTGTCCGATGTCTGCGATCTTGCACGATCTCCATACCAAGAAACACCGATGCAGGACTGAGGTCCTTCATCCTGTAGGCAGTCTGCAGAACTTTGGCCTCCTTCACGACCTCCAGGGATGGAGACGCAATCAGAAGGTCATTTACATAGACCAGGATGACAGTGAACCACTCAGGTATTGGTAGGATGAACAGAGAGGGGTTTGCCTCGCTCTGTACGTATCCTGCACGAGTCAAAGTGCCGGTGATCTCCCGGTTCCAACACCGCGAAGACTGCTTGAGGCCGTATAAGGACTTGCGCAAGCGCCAGACCTTGTCACCGTCCTCAAATCCCGGTGGCTGAGCCACGTAAATCTCCTCATCCAGAGAGCCATGGAGGAACGCATTGTTCACATCCATCTGGTGTAGTTCCCAGTCATGCTGAGCCACTATACCGAACAGAGCTTGAGCTGAGGTCAGTCAGGCAGCATGCCAAGCATCAGCATCTCGTAATGAGAGAGCCTCCCTTAGTGTGCCCGGATCGGGAGTCATAGAGGGAGAACTCTGCGTAGCAAGTGCACACGCCTCAGTGTTGGGCCTGACGACCACGAGATCAGCTGCTGCGTCACAGGCGATATGGAACTCGCGAGTGACGAGGTTGTGCCCTAGGGGGCACGCTTGATGTACCTCTTTGAGCTCAGTGCGGACACTCAGGCCTAAGGCCTTTGTGCCGGGGTCACCAGTCGTGATGCTGCGAGAGGAGCGCCTAGGTCCGGGGCCCAATGCTCGTTGAGCTCCGGAATCCAGTGGTCGAAGACGGCCACCGGGCTCACGGGAGTAACGTGAGGTTGAGGGACGCACCTCAAGCTCAGGGACAGGTACAACCACAGGGACAGGTACGACCATAGCTGGTGAGGGCTGAGACGAGGCAGCCGGAGATGCCGTGCAAGGAGATGCATGTGTGGGGAACACGGGGTTGGGTGTGACAGCCGGAGCAGGCAAGACTGGACCTGACACTGAGGCAGGAGTACCAGTCGACGGGAACGGGAGTGGGCGAGACTGGATCAGATACAGAGACAGGAGTACCAGCAGAAGCAGGTGCTGGTGCAGAAGGAGGTGTGGGAATAGAGGTACCTGTGCGGTGTGAAACATGCTGTACAGGCAAGATCTCTAGACCGACGGCAATGATCGCAGGATCATCAAGGGCCGGAGACCGAGAGGGGGCTCGAGCGGACACATCAGCCTGATGAGAGGTAATCGCTGGCATAGAAGCATCCCCCATACCCCAAGAACCCTCACAGGAAGGAACATGGGCGACGGAGAGTGTTGTGATCGAAGTCAGGTCACGGTAGGTGAGAGACTCAAGAAACAACGCGTCGCGGGACTCAATGACGCGACGACGAGTAGGGTCCCAGAAGCGCCAGGCCTTCGACCACGGGAAAATGCCTATGAAGGCACACAAGCGGCCCTGAGGTGAGACCTTGGACTCCTGCTAATCCTCGGTGTACCACACGGAGGCCAGAGAGCCCCAGGCGCGAGCGAGACAAAGGTCAGCACGGTGTCCAAACCAGAGCTCGTACGGTGTAATATGGTCCGGAAGCAGACCGTGCGGGAGGCGGTTCCAGACCCAAGTCATGTAGGCGAAACCCTCAAAGAAAAAAGACTCTGGGAGACCGCACTCAGACCGCGTGGCGCGAACCGCATCCTCCATGGTACTGTTCCAGCGCTCAGATACATCGTTCTGCTGCGGGGAAGCAGGAGTGGAGACCTAGTGAAAAATCTTGTGCTCAGGGAAGAAGGAGTCCATCTTACCAAGGAACTCACCGCCGCGATCCGCGCGGAAGGTATGTAGCATGTGGCGGGGCTGACGTTCAGCCATCACTAGCCAGAGTCGAACCGCAAGGGCGGCGTCGCTCTTCTGACGAAGACTGTAGACCCACCACATCCGGGTAAAGTCATCAGTCAGAGTCAGAACATACCGGCCCCTCTTGGACATAGACTCGATCGGGAGAGGGCCGAGAAGGTCTAAGTGAACCAACTCGAGAGGCCAAAGTGCTTGGGAACGAGAGTCAGGGTAGGTGCACTGGTGCATCTTCCCCTGAGCGCAAAAAAGACAGTCAATCTTGGGTGGCTTCTCAAAAGAAGGCACGTCAAGACCGAGAGCGGGCTGTGTCCGAATGAGCTTCGACACAGTGTCGGAGCCCACGTGACACAGACGGCGATGAAGCAACCGCTGGTGTTTTGGAGATTGAACACCAGTGACAAAGACATGACTGGAAGGAGGAGGAAAAGCATGGAGAGGAGGGCCGAGCGATGCGATACAGATCATCTATGACTGAAGCACGTAGGACGACACTATGGGTGTCAGTAGCAGTCACAGTCACTGAGTCAGCGGTATGCTCCACAGAGAGACCCATCAAGGTGGAGGCACGCACAAAACGCAAGCTGAGCTCAAGATCAGGCACAAACAACACGTCGGAAAGGTACAAGGGGCCAGACAGACCATTGAAGCATACAACCCCAACACCATGGAATGGCAAGGACTGACCAGAGCCTGTACGGACGAAACAGACAGACGTGAAATGGCCGAGAACAACAAAGTCATTGCGACGGCACGTCATGTGATGGGTGGCACAAGAATCAATTATCCAAGTGCCACCAGAGTCACGACTGGAGGACGTCACTGTACAACGAGCAATGGAACACTGGGCATCAGAGGGATGCTGAGCCGTCAGTGGGGAGGAACGACGCACAACACAAAGATGAGACTCATGAATCCACTCGGTGCAGTCAGGCCCATCATCATCACATGCTGACTGTGCTCCCCTACACGTGTCGTCACGAGCCACAGGATTGGAAAAACAAACAGTCTGTGAACCACCCGACGATGACAACATACTCGCACCTCCCAGAAAGCGGAGCGCCAGAAGGTGGCAAAGCTCGGCGATGGTGTGGTCGCGCGGGTCCGGATTGCTGCTCCTCGCCGACGAGGAGGGAGGAACAGCTGCAGTCTTGGCCGCTGCGCGTCCGGAGGAGGATGCGGGTGACGTGCTGGACATGGAATGGAGAGCATGAGCAGTTTGGAGCCCACGAGTGATCCACGCCCAGTCGAGTGGCTGCTGGCACTCAATGTAGCGATGGGCGCCTCCACATTTGTAGCAGTGCACAAAACAGCCATTGCTACCACTGGATGATGTCTGCTGCTGACCTGATCCACGCTTCCTATTCTTCTTCTTCCCTTGTGCGGCTACAGCAACGCCCTGTGTCTGCGTGGGTGAAGACGTGGTCGAAGAGGAAGAGGAAGATAAGGAAGTGATGGAGGAGGAAGAGGGAGACTGTAGGAGGGAAGATGGTAGTGATGCGATGGCTGCTATAGTAAGGAAAGTCTCCTGATGGGCTACGGCTGCCTCGCGGGCGGAGGTCACCTGAAGGAAGAGCTGATGCGCCCAAGGAAGTAGCTGCAGAGTGGCTGAGAAGGGCTCAAGGACAGCATCGCTGTACCGTGTGAAGATGTCGGTGTACTCGAGGCAAACTCCGAGCATAATCGTACGAAGTGCCCACAGCTGTGTGCCTCCTGAGGTCCCCAAGCGCGTGTAGATGCGCATGGCGCATCGCCAGTAATCCACTACAGGCTTTGCAGGCCCCTGACGGAGCGAATGGAAAGCACGAATGTGTCATGCACGAGTGGCGTGCGTCTCTGCGGCCAACAGGGATAAGGCTAGAGCCCAACCTCCACGGGAATCGACGCCAGTGCCTATGCCGGTCTCGCCAAGGAAGGGGCGGAAGTCGACGACACTCTCGCGTGGCATGGCGTAAAGGAGTCCGTGCATGGCCCGGACTGCTGTCAGTTTCTGTGCTGGGTCTGTAGGCTGGTACGGGTTGTGGTAGTAAGGCCACACTCCCTCAGAAGTAGCCCACACCTGAAACAAGATCTCCCAGCAGTTGAAGCCATCCTCACTGATGTACCGTGGAGGTGGTGCCTAAAAATCCTTGGGCTGCCGCTCCGTGGGGAGAGCAACCAGAGGCTGAGAAGGACGAGAGACGGGAAAGACTCCTGGAAGAGGATGGTCACCAGGGTAGTCAGATGACAATCGTATCGGGGAAAACGGAGGAGATCGGGTACCCGTCTGCAGCTGACGGAGGCGCTCCTGAAGAACTCGAATCTCCTGAGCCGGGGAATCATCCGTAATGCCTGGCATGAGTGGCTCATCATCCAGGAGGTCAGCAGGTGGTGGGACAGGTCGAGCGCCAGTCACGGGTGTCTGAGCCGACTGTCGGGTAGAGATTGCGATGCCGACAGCTTCCTCAGAAACCCGCTGAGGAGCGGTGGACTGAGCACGCAGAAGATCAGTCAGCGTGCGGATATCGTCAGTCTGCTCTCTGTGGAGGCGACACATCTCATCCTACTGGCTTCGCTGGTCCTCAATGGCCTGCGAGCGTGGACTCAGTACACCAGACGAAGAGGAGGAGGGGTCGCCTGGTCCCTTCTCCTTGTCGTCGGACAGGCTCATGTCGCCGCTCAGTATGGGGCGACAGGTCAAGTTTTTCGGATTTCAAAACTGTCAGTGTTTCTCAAGGATTTGAAATGCTGGCAACTTTTGACTGTCCGGCCAAAAACTTGGCTAAGTATGGTGCTGACGGCCAGAAGTTTGGCGAAGTGCTGAAATTTAAAAATTTCGGCACTAAAAATTCAAGGTTGTCCTAACCAAGCGAAATTTGGACCACAGAGGCTCCTGAATGTGTTGAACATGATGGTGAAATTATGAGTGCAAAAAGTTGGAAAAAGTGGCAAAACGTCATTTTTCCCTGTTCTGCCCGAATTTCAGCAGAAAACAAATCTGCGTTGCACTTCAGTATTTGCTGGTGGCGACAGAGCACGAAACTGAGCGTGAATAGTAGCTCTGGAGAGCTTGAGAGAATAGCTTTCCAATGCACCCTCAAACGCCAAAAACGGCGTTCGTTTGAAG
This sequence comes from Penium margaritaceum, assembly GCA_023375785.1. Classification (NCBI taxonomy): domain Eukaryota; kingdom Viridiplantae; phylum Streptophyta; class Zygnematophyceae; order Desmidiales; family Peniaceae; genus Penium; species Penium margaritaceum. The sequence goes on along the minus strand of SZWC01013513.1, from coordinate 55,730 downwards.
CCAGGCCAAGCTCGTGCCGGCGGGGAGGTGGTGGATCGTCCGCGGCTCCTCCACGTCCGTGCGGCTTCTAGGAAGTTGCACGGACAGGGGCAGCGGTGACGCACGCTGCTTTTGTTGCTGCTGCTGCTGCTGCCATCGAGCTTGATGGCAATGGCCTCAAGCCACTTTGGCGGCTACTGTTGCTGATGTTTCTGATGCCGCCGCCAATGTTGTTGCTGCTGCTGCTGTTGTGGTCAAAACTGCCAGCACTGTTGCTGCGCTGCTAGACAGCTGCTATGGCGATGCTGCGCTGGCGTGCTGCTACACTGCTGCACCCTCCTGCATGACTCCTCTGTCGCGCAGGTGTTGCGGCCTATGCCTTGCAATGGCGCAGGTTGGTGGGTCCTCCCAGGACCTGTCGCTGTTGCTGTGTGCTGTTGTCGCTGCTGCTGCTCACTACTTCTACGATTGCTGCATCTCTGCTGTGCAGTACAACAAGCTCTGGCTTGTTGCTCTGATACCATGAGAAGTTTTCTAGAACCTTCCTAACCACTTGCCGCGACACTAGGCGTCAGCGCCAGGTCAGCGTGTGACAACAGTCACAAGTTAGAGACAAAACTGCAAAGGTCTGGGTTGGGACACGAACAGAGTGTCAGGAAACTCAAACTGAATATAATTGCAGAGAGAGATAACAAATGACAGGTCCAAGGCATATATACCTGCCACGGCGCACGGCAAGTGTCGCACGCGGCAGTCCAAGAGCTGTCCTAAAAACCGGCCCAAAACCACTGTTTTGGCCGTAACTCTGCGCACACATGTCAGAATGCTACGCCGTCTGAACCTAGACGTGCAAGATCAAAAGACAGACGCTACAAATGGTCACATGCATGCATCCATCATCAGACGGTGGACATACAATGCAAAAATATGCAAATAGGGCTCATGGCCAGTCCGCCGAAAGACGCCTGCAAGCTGTAGAGAAGACAGCAGAGAGTCCCGGCAGCATCTGGGGCTCTGGAACGGTAGTCGGCCAGCTCCAAGCCGGTAGTCCGCCGCCAGTCGTCACACCGGTGTCACCAGGGCCCGCCTCAAGGATCTGCACAAGTATGGACACGGCCGAGTGGTCACAGTAAACTGTACAAGAACGTCACAAATCACAACAAACTCTACCAAGCATGTACACATGAATTGAGTTGCTAAAATGCACCATACGTATCACAGAGTACATACGTATCACGTATGCACCATCCCTTCAGTGTAAGGTAGCCACTGGAGAACCATCAGCACAAGCTTGGAGGCTGTCTCTACACAAGGCTACATGACAGCTCAAAGCCCATACACCAACACAATTGTAGTTTGTGTCATCATTCCGTCATGGTTCATGTAGCGAGAGAGAGGCCTTAGTTGGCCAGGAACTGCTGCAATCTGAACATGCGTGATGCATGTTTGATGTCCATACACATTGCATGCTCATGCAAACATGTGGAGGAAATGTGTACCACCAAAGGTTGGCACAATGAGGGTGAGTGGAGAGAGAGAAGGGTATGTCGGTTGGTTTTGTAGGATAAGTCTGAGAGGTTCATGACTGGTCCATGTCAAGCATGGTGAAAAACTTCCAAGAAGCTGCCTGACTGGAATGCCTACCTACCGTGTGTGACACCAAGCAGGGAACGGCAAGGGTCTAGTCAGAAGACGCACACATTGTTAATTGCTTATCCAACAAACCACATGCAAAGAGACCTACACAACTGAGTGACACACATATGTAGGGGCAACCGCACCACACATTAGGGTAGTGTTTCGCTGTGCCTTAGCCAGTCATAAAACGGAAACAATCATAACTCTACGACAGCACATCAGAATCAGGGGCTGCACCTACCCTGGGCTTGGTGAAGGAGCGCGCAACGCGTATGCGCGATTGTGCAGCACCCTTGGTGTGCGGCGGCCCTGCCGACGTGCTGCACTCTTGCGGAAACGGCGGCCAGTGCCTTTTCCGCCGCCACCTACACTCGGCTGCACCACCCTTGTGTGTGTCGTACACAGCTTACGGTGACCCCTCGGCTCATGTCCATCCACGTGCATATCCCTGACATGGTAACGGTGGCAGAAGACCGGCGGCTGGACGGGCGCCCGGAAGACATCTATCATAGCTAGATCCTTGCTGTGGAACAGCACATAGGCGTGGAGCCTATGAGGACGTACCTCTTGTCGACGTGGCCTGTCTGATTTAGACGGCTCGTCGCTCTGACATGTCTGCAAATGGTTGTGCCCAAAACCGTGTTTCCGTCAATGTTTTGTCTGCGAGAAAGTTGTGCGCTTGTGCACGCCGTGTGGGTGTGCACCGGCTAGGCCTGAGACCCTATGTAGTCTACCCGGTGCTCAATTGCTCTCTCTCTCTCTCTCTCTCTCTCTCTCTCTCTCTCTCTCTCTCTCTCTCTCTCTCTCTCTCTCTCTCTCTCTCTCTCTCTCTCTCTCTGCATATTGCTTGCAGCTAGAAGCGTTGATGCATTGTGCTAGTCAGACCCTTGCAGTTCATTTCTGCCTGACTGCCCAACAACTGCTTGCATGCACCTTGGCACTCTGCAACGTGCCATAGGAGCCAGTACACTCTGCCCTCCACATCAGTTCCAGCTCTGACCTTGGCGGAGACGGCTCTTTGTCCCACGCTGACTCTAGAGCCACATCTTTTGTCAGATCTACGCAGTCAGTGAGAGCAGAGGTCACCACCACAGCGCCCACTGCCGTCAGCATAGCTACACCACTACATTAGTGCATACAACTCTGATAGTGGTGCCAACTGCCAAATCAGCAGCTGCAGCCGTGGCTGAAGCATTGCGGCAGAAGACGTCACTTCCACCGTAGTGCCGGCAGTTGCAACAATTCAGTAGCTGAGAGAGCAGCTGCAACAGTGGCAAAAACAGCCACAACCCTAGTAGCACGTCGGTAGAGCCACCAGCAGCAGCAGTAACAGTAATAGTAGTAGTAGGAGTGTTATGGGATCCGCCGGTCGAGGCGGTGATTTCGTCATCATGCTGAGGCCAGACGCATGATTTGATGCTCCCATTGTATTCTATGCAAAAAACGTGCGAAATCGATCCAAAAACTGGGTCATTCGATGCAGGGACGAGAAAGATACGGCCGTGCAAAGGTGGGAGGCACACCTCCAGAAAACATGAGACGTACCGGTTCGACCCCGAGCACGGCGGAGCGAATTTCTCGCCCACTGCAGCCAAAGCGCCCCTGGATGGACGCTTAGCCAATGAGGCAAGGTTCATTGGGGTCCATGGGCGCTTTGGGATGGCGGCTGGAGCTGCATTCGCAAGCAAAGGCGCTTCGGGCGGCCGTGACCCCCGCTGACGGTGCTGCCAGCGGCCGTCACGCGTGGAGCACTCAAACGGCCATAACTTAGCCGTTTCTTCACGGATTAAGGCATTTTTTGGTGCGTTGGAAAGCTCCTGGAGCGTACTACATGATGCATGTGTTTTTTGTATCAGAGCACCTCGATAGAGGGCTTTGGGACGCTGAGTAGCTTTCGGCTGGCTCATAGGGGCCGGTACATAAGGAAGCCTTGGGGTTGTTCTAGGCATGTCAATCTTACCCAGAGACTGTGTACATTGCCTTGTACTGATCTATCAAGTCTAAAGATTCATTCTTTGCCCAAATCTCCTTGTGTTCCAAGTATTTCCTCGCACATGTCCATTCGATCGTACAAGTCTTCCGTAGTGCACCTTGGTGCAAACGCCGCCGGGAGAGTCGTACGACAGGAACCTCGGTCAGTATCAGCGGTCTTGCTGCTAGGAGAGGGTCGTGCTACATCTCAAGGGTTGGCCCACACACTAAGGGGTCGAGGGTGGGAGGTTTATCCCAAGGGCTCGGCATGTGACCGTCACCCCGGGCGCCCCTCGGTTCACATTTGGTATCAGAGAACGTGGACGTTCGCTCGGTCTTTGCGCGGACCCAAGGGAGGCAGTAGATCTGCCACAACTGCGTTTGGCCAGAATTTTTTCATCACAACCGGAACCATGGCAGCAGCGGCATACAACCAGGCCTACCTCATGGAGGAGATCCGGCATGCTCTTGATGATCTGCGTCAAGAGAACCAGCAGCTGCGCGCGGAGTTTGAGGTGAGGTACGTCGGCCAAGGGAGCAGTGCGTTGGGGGGTGTTGCATTGGCATCCGCACCTGCCTTTCGGCGGCCCAAGCCGAAGGAGCCGGAGTTCTACACCGGCAAACACAGTGCATGCAAGTGGCTCTTCACGGTGAACTCGTACTTCACGGCGTTGGGAATTCCCCTGGGAGAAGATGCCACGAGACTGGAGTATGCTCCTACGCTGCTCCGGGGAATAGCGCTGCAGTGGTGGTCGGCATTGTGCCGGCAGAACGCCGCTGGGTTGCCGGATGGGCTGGGGGCCGGGCAACGGCTCCAGCCATTGCTGAGTCTACCGCTGGGGTGGGAAGTGCAGCTCGGTGCACGGGCGTTGACGGAGAAGCCAGAGACGTGGGAGCAGTTCGAGACGATGTTCCAGGCACGTTTTGACCTCCTCAATAGCAGCCGCGTCGCACGTGACAAGATCAAGCACGCCAAGCAAGGCGGATCGGTCCAGGACTACACTACACGCTTCATGGCCTTGGCGGCGCAGATTGACGACCTCTCGGACGCGGAGGCGTACGACCGCTACCACGACGGCCTGAAGCCGCACGTCCAACGCAAACTCGCGGTGCTCGGGTTGCGGACCTTTGCGGAGTTGGTCTCGGCGGTGGAGCACATCGACGCGGTAAGCTATAATGCGCGCCGGACCAGCTATGCAACACAACCACGGGTGGAGCAGCCCAGTTAAGCTATACCCATGGAGGTGGATGCAATCCAAGCCGGGCAGTGGAGCGCGGGAGGACAGCAAGGACCGAGAGGCAAGTGCTGGGCTTGTGGTGAGGAGGGTCATCGCAAGCGGGATTGCCCCAAGCGCAAGGCAGAGCAGGGAAACGGGCAGCAGCAGTGAGGAGGGGACGACCTACTGCTGCAATTCTTTCATCCGCAAGGGACAGCACCAGCCTTGAAATGCTTTTGCCGATTAAGGAGCTGCCTCAAGTGTTGTTGCGGAATGAAGGTGAGACCCGGGAGTTTCCGGGGATCATCCTGGAGCTGGTTCTTGAGATTTCGGAGGGGAGTTTCAAGGATCGGAGGAAGCTACGTGGGCTGCTAGACAGCGGCGCAAGCCATAGTTTCTTCAACGACAGGTTGGCGACGAGGTTGGAGCTCGCACGGCAGCCGGGGACGTCGGCCAAGGCGCGGCAGGTGTCCGGAGTGGTGGAATGCGGCAGGCTTCTCGTCAAGCACAAGGTCCATATGGGTGAGTTGGTGTGCAACATGGAGTTCCACACTTTCCCTATGGATGATTACGATTGCTTGATTGGCCAGGATTGGTTGCACGCCTGGAATCCGGAGGTGGATTGGAGGTGCAACCGGGTGGTCATGAAGGCGGACGGAAAAAACCTCACTTTGCCTTTTGGCGGGGTGAGGGGAAGGAGTCGAAAGTGGCGGAAGCGGGGAAGCAGCTGCGTGTCATCAACTTGCAGCAGGTGAAGCGGTGCGAGCGCAAGGGTGGCCAGGTTTACTTGGCATGGGTACGTCCACAACATGCAGTAGAGCAGCAGATTGCAACGGTTGAAGTAGCGGAGGGGCAGCCAGTGGAAGGTGCGGGGGCTCCAGAGTTGCCTCCCGGTGTTGGGGAGGTGCTCAAAGAGTTTGGGGACATTTTTCCAGAGGAATTGCCAAAGGGGCTGCCACCGCGGCGCGACATCGACCACAAGATGGAGATGGTGCCAGGTTTGTCACCAACGGTGTGGTCTTACAACCGCATGAGCGACGCGAAGCTTGCAGAGCTCAAGAAGTAGTTGGGGGAAATGGTGGACCAAGGCTTCATTTGACCGTCGATGTCTCCATATGCGGCGCCGGTGCTGTTTGTCAAGAAGAAGTCAGGAGAACTACTGATGTGCGTGGACTACCGGGCGCTCATCAACATCACGGTGAAGAATCGCTACCCGTTGCCACGGAGCGAGGAGTTGTTCGACCAGCTTCGAGGCGTGCGCGTCTTCAGCAAACTGGACCTGAGGTCGGGGTATCACCAAATCCGCATCCGCGTTTCGGACGCGCTATGGACACTTTGAGTATCTCGTGATGCCTTTTGGGCTAACGAATGCTCCAGCTACGTTCATGGTGCTGATGAACCGGGTATTCCATACCTACGTGGACCAGCTTGTGGTCGTCTTCCTCGACGACATCCTTGTCTACTCAGGGATGATGGTGTGTAGGGGGTCGTAGGTCGGTGGACAATGCCGTGTGCCCAAAGCCACGGCTTGCACCCCTCGTACTCTCCGCCATTGTCGCTCCGCAGGGCCTTGACCTTCTGCCCGGTTTGTCGCTCCACCATGGCGACAAACTCTTGCAGGCGCTCTAGCACCTCTCCCTTGGTTTTGAGGAAGTACATCCACACCTTCCGAGAGTAATCATCGATGAAGGTGAGGAGGTACTTGGAGCCGCCGTTGGACGTGGTACGCATGGGGCCACACACGTCACTCTGGACGAGGTCAAGCATGCCCTCTGCTTTGTGACCATTTTTGGAGAAGCGTTTCCGCTTTGTCTTGCCTTACAGGCAAGCCTCACACCCAGCGTTGCATCCACTCTTCAGCTCACACCCCTCCAGCCCGCGTACAAGCTTCTGCTCCTACATGACCTGCAGGGTGCTGTCGGCCACGTGCCCAAGGCGTCTGTGCCACAGCTTCGCAGTTACTGCTCCCGCATCTTTAGCCGCCACAGCAGGCGGCATGGATGGTGTCTTGGCGTTCGGCGATGGTGCAGCTTCCACTCCTGCCTCTGCCGCCCTAGCGTTCCCTTCCGCACTCTTCGTCTGCAAAACGTAGAGCCCATCCGTTCGTGGGCCTTGGCGACAAGGTCTGACGCAGCGTAGGTAATAATCACGTCCTCGTTCTTGAGGATGACGGCTTCCTTCTGTGTGAACACCACTGTCATCGCGTGATCCGTAATCCGTGAGACGAAGAGGAGGTTCGTGGTGAAAGTTGGCATGTAGACGACGTTCTGCAACCGCAACTCCCTGTCGGCTCCGTTGAGCCGCGTGTGCACGAACTTCTCTCCTTCACCAGCTACGTACTCGATGCCGCCGTTGGCGCACCGGAACTTGGCCGTGGACGGTGTGAGGGACGAAAAGCCACATGCCTCGCGAGAGGTGTGGTAGTCTGTGCCACTGTCAAGCCCGAAGGCTCCTGGCCACAGCAGCGCAGAGCCCTTGGGAGGGGCCTTGCTCTCGGCCATCATGCTCGTGGACGTCGAGTCCACCTTCTTACTCACGTTGCTGCTCCCACCACCGCCTCCTTCCTTCTTTTGTGCGCGACACTCCCGCGCCCAATGCCTGGCCTTGCCACAATTGTGGCACTTGCCCTTCTTCTTGCCGCTCTTCCCGCCGCCATTGCCTCTGCTGTTGCCATGAGAGGAGGTGCCTCCCGAGCCACTCGCGTATGCGGCGTTGTTGATGACACCGTTGTTGCGCCGCATGGCCTTGTTCCAGACAAAATCGGAGACACGAGGGTACGTGAACTCCAACTCCTCCCAACCACCCAAGGTGGTGATCATGGGGCTCCACCTTGGCGGCAAGGCCATGAGGAGAATCATGGCCTCCATCTGTTGGTCGAGCTGCCGGGACATGGCGCGGGCTTCTTGAAGCAGTCCTTCGAACTGCTGGAGGAAGTCCGAGATGGACTTCCCCTCACCCACCCGCAGCCCGATGAGGCGCTGCAGGATGAAGAGTCGATTGGCGAGGGAAGTTGACTGGTATACGTTCGTCAGCTTGGTGTAAGCCTTAGCTGCCGTCGTGCACCCCTCGATGTGCGAGATTAGGGAGGGGCTTATGGACGTGACGAGGAGTGCGAGAGCGATGTCATTCCGCTCTTGCCACCCTACGTATTCTGCGCTTGCCTCGTCCTCCGGTGCTACCTCCGTCCCTTTCAGCATGTTGAGGTACCCGCGCACGCGCATCACCACCTCAAACTGCCATTTCCACGTGCCGAAGGCTTTGCCATCGAAGCGTGCGATGGCGTTGGCCGCACCCAACTCGGCGGGCCGTGAGGTGACTGGAACGATCTCTTGACCCCCCGGCATGATTGCGGTGTGGTCAAGGATGCTCACTTAGTCTCTGTTGTTCTGCTTCGTTGAGGCCGATGTAGGCTGATGAGGCTGATGACTGCTACAGATTTTCAAGGTGCAGTCTGTTGCATACCCCTCCTGCCGATGGTCTCTTAGCTATTGTGGAGGAAGTGCTCCCACAGACACGGGGTCGTACCCACAAGTGCATAGCGTAACCCGCTTAGGACTCGAGGGTCATACCAACAATGGCAGAGCGTATCCTTGTTCCTTGTCCATGGAGAGCAAAAGTGGACCACGGGTCCAACCCGCGTTTGGTCTCTCACAATGCGTACCTTGGTCCAAGTGGACCGACGATGAAGCAGATGGAGCAGTGGTGTCTTGTCTACTGCGGAGGTACCTGTCACGTGAACTGAGCGGTGGTACAAAGAATCAAGTTTCTTGATAAGTGTGGGCCCATAACCCTTTGTCACTCCGCACTTGGCCACGGTCTAGAGTAAACGACGCCGACAGGCAAACCGCCGACCACCCTTGGTATTTCAACCAAGGTAGAGATCACCCACGGAGTGGTGTTTCCACACTGAAAGGTTCACTTAACTTGTCCCAACTGTGGCCGGAGAGTGTTCCAAACTCTCACCCAACTGGCAATACTACACACCAAAGTGTGCACTTGCACTTGTTCTTTACCCTCTTTCTTGGTGGCCAACAAGGGATTAGTTTTCTCCCAAGTCTCAAGAGTAAGAGATGATACATAATCACATGCAAATGACAGGCCTTATATAGTCTCTGGTCAGTGCTCCCAGTGGCTCCTTGGAGGGGCCTCCCCCCAAGGCCACCCTAGACAGTGTCATCAGCTTTGATGACATGGCACCCTCTGTGACCGCCAAGTGGCGCTTGATCCACCTTGGACCTTAGAGGCTTCTAAGAAGCTTCCTTGGCCCTTTTCAGTCACAAAAAAAATTTAGTCCAGGGGGGATTCAACCCCGGACCTCTCACTTGTGAGACGGCGCCCTCACCCACTAGGTTGTCGGAAGTTGTCCTAAGGAGCATGCACCAGGTAGAGTACCAAGAGTAGACCAAGGGGACTTACTCCACAAGGATGAGCAGTGCATGCCTTGTCTCTCGCAGCCTCTCTTGCATGTCGTTGGGGGACTTGCGCTACAAGCGCAGTGCATACCCAGTCTAGATCTTCCGCTGATGGGACTTGGGGTGTACACAGAACATAACAAACTCTCCCTTGCACCTGCGTCCATGTGCGGCTAGATTTCTATTGTGGCCATGGGCCCAGCGATGTCGGCCACTGGTGAAGTAGGCCGCCCGTTCAGCCCTTGTCTGCTGCACTCACCATCCCGATGCCCCGTGCCCCTGCCATGTGCGGGTCACTATCCAGCGACTTCGTCAGGAAGTCCGCTAGCATCTGCTTGGTCGCGATGTACTGCAGATCCACCACTCCCTTGGCGACGAGGTCGCGTGTGTAGTGATAGCGGATGTCGATGTGCTTGGTCTGCCTGGAGAGGGTGTCCTTGAATGCGATGTCCATCGCACTCTGGTTGTCGACGTGGATGACCGTGGCCTTCTTCTGTGGTGCGTGCATCTGAGCGAGCAAGCTGCGTAGCCACTACGTCTCCTTGCACACCTTAGACAGCACCACGTACTCAGCTTCTGCGGTTGAGATGGAGACATAGTCTTGCTTGCTGCTGGCCCACGACATAGCGCCGCCATTCACAAGGCACACAAAGCCCGAGGTGGACTTCCTATCATCCACGTTGCCTCCAAAATCTGCGTCGGTGTAGCACTTGAGGCGCAAAGGGTCTGTTCCTTGAAGGCCGCCGTACTGCAGCCCCATGTGCCGTGTCTTGTTGAGATAGCGCAGAATACGCTTCACGGCCTGCCAGTGGAGTGGCCCAGGGTTGGCCACGAACCGACTGACTAGCCCCACAGCAAAGGAGATATCCGGCCTCTGCCAACCATGGCATACATGATGCTACCCACCGCAGACTGGTACGGCACATCCTGCATTTCGCGGCACTCGGCTTCCGTGCTAGGGGAGTGGGCGGAGGTGAGATTACACTTCGTGAGGAGAGGAGTACTGAGGGGTTTGGCGTCTTCCATGCCATAGTGCCGAAGCACCTCTGAGATGTACTTCGTCTGGTTGAGCTCGATGGTGCCTGCAGCTCGGTTGCGATGTATGGCGATGCCCAAGTAGTACGCGAGCTCGCCCATGTCCTTCATCTGAAACCGTCCATGCAGCTTCTCCTTGAGGGCCTCAAGGGTCTTCATGGAGGTGGAGGCCAGAATCAGGTCATCCACGTACAGCGCTACCAGCAACAGCCCCTGGTCATCCGCACACACATACACACTGGGGTCGTTGTGGCAGTGCGAGAAGCCTAGGCCAGCCATGAAGCTGTCCATCTCCTTGTACCAGATCCTTGGGGCCTATTTCAGCTCGTAGAGCGCCTTGATGAGGCGACACACCTGCCCAGGTTTTGCCTTGACACCCTCGGGCACCTCCATTAGTATCTCCTTGTCAAGCTTCTCGTAGAGGAAGGCGGTCTTGACGTCCATCTGGTGGAATTCCATGTTGCGCGCCGCAGCCACAGCCAGCAAGGTGCGGATGGAGGGGAAAGACGCGACAGGAGAGTAGGTCTCGTCGTACTCAGACCCAGCTCTCTGTGAGAACCCCTTTGCAATGATCCTTGCCTTGTACTTGTCGATGCTATTGTCTTGCTTGCATTTGATGCGTAAGACCCACTTCACGCCCACCACGTGTGCGTTTGGTGGTCTGTCCACCAGCTCCCACGTTTCGTTCTCTTCAATGGAGGCGAGCTCACTCTCCATCGCCTCCTTCCACTTAGCGGCGTCCGGCCGCGAGAGAGCCTCGGCGATGGTAGCCGGCTCTCCCTGCGCAAGGCACGACCAGCTCAGGCCAGTCCACTCGGCCTTCCCTCCGTCGTACTGCTTTGTAGGCTTTGCTTGGCGCTCACTGTGCCGCAGTGGTGCTGGTGCTGGCTGCTTGTACTGCTGCTGCTGTTGTGCTTCCCCGGGAGGGGTCGCTGGGAGGGAAGAGCCACTGGCCTCTGAGGAGGCCTCGTATGTCTCCGACGCGGTGTCGGATGTCAACTCCGCTTCAGCCTGAGCGGACGCTCTCCCTGAATTGGCAGCCTCGCTATCTACGGCCACTAGCGTCCCACGCCAGTTAGGCGGGGGTGTGTCACCCGCCTCCAGCAGCACGATCCACTCTCCCTGTTTTGGAGAGTTCTCTGGGTCCAGCAGTTCTTCCTTGCCGTGTGACTCTTCCTGGAAGGTCACATCTCTGGAGGTGATGACTCTCCCTGCTGCCTCGTCCCACAGCCTGTACGCCTTGTGCGCGGCCTCGTAGCCGATCATCACGCACTTGCGCGCATGTGCATCCAACTTCCCCGCTCCTTGCCCGTCCTGGACTTTGGCCCAAGCCGTGCAGCCGAATGCCTTTACGTGAGAGGCATCCGGCTTCTTTCCCGACCACGCCTCCTGCGGCATCATGCGTTCTGCACTTTTCTCCTTTTCTGTCCCCTTGCTGTGTAGTGCTGCAGCAGG
>SZWC01013513.1:15406-26113 GCA_023375785.1 Penium margaritaceum | reverse complement strand
CGTCTTTTGATTCTGCACGTCTAGGTTCAGACGGCGTAGCATTCTGACATGTGTGCGCAGAGTTACGACCAAAACAGTGGTTTTGGCCGGTTTTAGGACAGCTCTTGGACTGCCGCGTGCAACACCCGCCGTGCGCCGCGGCAGGTATTTATGCCTTGGACCTGTCATTTCTTATCCCTCTTTGCATGTATTATTGAAGCATTCTGACACTTTGTCTTGTGTCTCCTAGCCAAACCCTTGCCGTTGTGTGCACGACCTTTGACTGTCGTCACCGTCTGACCAGGCACTGACGCCTAGTCAGCGGCTGTGTTGCTAGGAAGCTTTCACGCATTTTCTCATGGTATGAGAGCAGTGAGACAGTTCTCACTGAACTTCGCAGCAGAGACGCAGCACAGCACCAACAGTGAGAGTCACCGCTGCAGCAGTTTCCTTGGGGCCTTTCAGAGATAGCGGGTTGCCCTCGATGCAACCCTCACCCACCACGTGACACCATAGCAGCGCTATTGCCACCGTGCCAGCAGCAGCAGCAGCAGAGATAGAAACAGCAGTATAGAAGCAGCAACAGCGATGCGTGGTGGCTACAGTGATCGCAGCCGCCATCCACAACCGCATTGGCAGGAGCAGCAGCGGCGGCAGTAGCAGCGCAACAGCAACGGCGGCAGCAGTAGCGCAGCAGCAGCGGTGGCAGCAGCAGTGCAACACCAGCGGCGGCAACAGCAGCGCAGCAGTAGCAGCGGCAGCCACGGCGGCAATAGCAGGGTAGCAGCGGCAGCAGCAGCGCAGCAGTGGCAGCAGCAGCAGCGCGGGGCGGCAGCAGCGAGCAGCAGTAGCAGCGCGCAGCAGCGGCAGCAGCAGCAGCAGTGCAGCTGCTGCTGCCACCGCTGCATACGCAGCTACACAGCTGCTGCTGCCACCGCTGCATACGTAGCTACACAGCTGCTGCTGCAGCGGACAGCACAGCTGTAGTAGCAGCTGAGCAGAAGCTGTAGTGGAGCTTCCGCACAGCTTCCGCGCAGCCGCTGCGGAGTGGCTGCACGCTCGCGAAGAGTCACGAGAAAGAAAGAAAAAAAAGGAGGGGAGGCGAGCTGAAGTCAGAAGTTTTGCTTGCTGATGTCATCAAGTTGTGCTGATGTCAGCAATCACCTGCTGACGTCACCACCATACTTAGCCAAATTTTTGGCCAGACAGTCAAAAGATTCCAGCTTCTCAACTCTTCGAGAAACGCTGACAGTTTTGAAATCCGACAGACTCGACCTGTCACCCCATACTGAGCAGCAACATGAGCCTGTCTGACAACAAGGAGAAGGGACCCGGCGACCCCTCCTCCTCTTCCTCTGGTGTACTGAGTCCACGCTCGCAAGCCATTGAGGACTTACGAAGCCAGTAGGATGAGATGCGTCGCCTCCACAGAGAGCAGACTGACGCTATCTGCACGCTGACTGATCTTCTACGTGCTCAGTCCACCGCTCCTCAGCGGGTTTCTGAGGAAGCTGTCGGCATTGCAATCTCTACCCGGCAGTCGGCTCAGACACCCGTGACTGGCGCTCGACCTGTCCCACCACTTGCTGACCTCCTGGATGATGAGCCACTCATGCCAGGCATTACGGATGATTCCCCGGCTCAGGAGATTCGAGTTCTTCAGGAGCGCCTCCGTCAGCTGCAGACGGGTACCCGATCTCCTCCGTTTTCCCCGATACGATTGTCATCTGACTACCGCGGTGACCATCCTCTTCCAGGAGTCTTTCCCATCTCTCGTCCTTCTCAGCCTGTGGTTGCTCTCCCCATGGAGCGGCAGCCCAAGGATTTTGAGGCACCACCTCCAAGGTACATCAGTGAGGATGGCTTCGACTGCTGGGAGATCATGTTTCAGGTGTGGGCTACTTCTGAGGGAGTGTGGCCTTAGTACCACAGCCTGTACCAGCCTACAGACCCAGCACAGGTACTGACAGCAGCCTGGGCCATGCGCGGACTCCTCTACGCCATGCCACGCGAGACCGTCCTCGACTTCTGCCCCTTCCTTGGAGAGGCGGGCACAGGCACCGGTGCCGATCCCCGTGGAGGTTGGGATCTAGCCTTATCCCTACTGGCCGCAGAGATGCACGCCACTCGTGCATCACACATTTGTGCTTTCCATTCACTTTGTCAGGGGCCTACGGAGCCTGCAGCGGATTAGTGGCAACGCGCCATGCGCATCTACACGCGCTTGGGGACCTCAGGAGGCACACATCTGTGGGCGCTTCGTACGATTATGCTCGGAGTTCGCCTCGAGTACACCGACATCTTCACACGGTACACCGACGCTATCCTCGAGCCCTTCTCAGCCACTCTGCAGTTGCTTCCTTGGGCGCATCAGCTCTTTCTTCAGGTGACATCAGCCCGCGAGGCAACCGTAGCCCATCAGCAGACTTCCCTCGCTTCAACAGCCATCGCCTCACCACCATCTTCCCTCCTGCAGTCTCCCTCTTCCTCCTCCATCACTTCCTCATCTTCCTCTTCCTCTTTGACCCTGTCTACACCCACGCAGAAAGAGGGCATTGCAGCAGCCGCCCAGGGAAAGAAGAAGAATAGGAAGCGTGGATCAGGTCAGCAGCAGTCGTCATCGAGTGGTAGAAGTGGTCGTTCTGTGCACTGCTACAACTGTGGAGGCGCCCATCGCTACACCGAGTGCCAGCAGCCGCTTGACTGGGCGCGGATCACTCATGGGCTCCAGGCTACTCATGCTCTCCATTCCACGTCTGGCACGTCACCCGCATCCTCCTCCGGACGCGCGATGGCCACGACTGCAGCTATTCCTGCCTTCGCACCGGCAAAGAGCAACGATCCGGACCCGCGCGACCGCACCATCCCCAAGCTTTGCCACCTTCTCGCACTCCGCTTTCAGGGAGGTGCGAGTGTGTTGTCATCGTCGGGTGGTTCACAGACTGCTTGTTTGTCCGTTCCTGTGGCTCGTGACGACGTGTGTGGGGCAGCACAGTCTGCATGTCATGATGATGGGCCTGACTACACCGAGTGGATTCATGAGTCTCATCTTTGTGTTGTGTGTTGTTCCTCCCCACTGACGGCTCAGCGTCCCTCTGATACCGAGTGTTTCGTTGCTCGTTGTACACTGACGTCCACCAGCCGTGACTCCGGTGGCACTTGGATCATCGATTCTGGTGCCACCCATCACATGACGTGCCGTCGTAGCGACTTTGCTGTTCTCCGTCCTGTCATGTCTGTCCGTTCCGTTCGTACAGGGCCTGGTCAGCCCTTGCCAGTCCACGGTGTTGGGGTTGTATGCTTTGATGGTCCGTCTGGCCCCTTGTACCTTTCCGACGTGTCATTTGTGCCTGATCTTGAGCTCAGCTTTTTTTTCTGCACGTGCCTGCACCTTGATGGGTCTCTCTATAGAGCATACGGCTAACTCAGCGACTGTGACTGCTATTGACACGCGTAGTGTCGTCCTGCATGCTTCAGTCATAGATTATCTGTATCGCATCGCTCGGCCCTCCTCTCCATGCTCTTCCTCCTCCTTCCAGTCGTGTCTTTGTCAGTGGTGTTCAATCTCCAGAACACCAGCGGTTGCTTCATCGCCGTCTGTGTCACGTGGGCTCCGACACTGTGTCGAAGCTCATTCGGACACAGCCCGCTCTTGGTCTTGACGTGCCTTCTTTCGAGAAGCCACGCAAGACTGACTGTCTTTTTTGCCCTCAGGGGAAGATGCACCGGTGCACCTACCCTGACTCTCGTTCCCAAGCACTTCGGCCTCTCGAATTGGTTCACTCAGACCTTCGCGGCCCTCTCCCGATCGAGTCCCTGTCCGAGAGGGGCTGGTTTGTTCTGACTCTGAGTGATGAGTTCACCCGGATGCAGTGGGTCTACATTCTGCGTCAGAAGAGCGACGCCGCCCTTGCGGTTCGACTCTGGCTAGTGATGGCTGAGCGTCAGTCCCGCCACATGCTACATACCTTACGCTCGGATCGGGGCAGTGCGTTCCTTGGCGAGATGGACTCCTTCTTTGCTGAGCACGAGATTTTTCATCAGGTCTCCGCTCCTGCTACCCCCCAACAAAACGATGTGTCTAAGCGCTGGAACCGCATCATGAGGGATGCGGTTCGCGCCATGCGGTCTGAGTGCGGTCTCTCGGAGTCTTTTGTCTTTGTGGGTTTCGCCTACATGACTTGGGTCTGGAACCGCCTCCCGCACGGTCCGCTTCCGGACCATATCACACCGTACGAGCTCTGGTTTGGACACCGTGCTGACCTTCGTCTTGCTCACGTCTAGGGTTCTTTGGCCTCCGTGTGGTACACTGAGGACCAACAGGAGTCCAAGGTCTCACCTCGGGGCCGCTTGTGTGTCTTCATAGGCATTTCCCCGCGGTCGAAGGCCTGGCGCTTCTGGGACCCTACTCGTTGTCACGTCATTGAGTCCCATGACGCATTGTTTTTCGAGTCGCTCACCTACTACGACTTGACTTTGATCACAGCACTCTCCGCCACCCATGTTCCTTCCTGTGCGGGTTCTCGGCGGATGGGGGAAACTTCCACGCCAGCGAGCATCCCTCATCAGGCGGATGTGTCCGCTCGCGCCCCCTCTCGGTCTCTGGCCCTTGATGATCCGGCGATCATTGCCGTTGGTCCAAAGATCTCGCCTGTCCAGCCTGTTTCACACCCCACAGGTACCTCTGTTCCCACCTCTCCTTCTGCTCCAGCACCTCCGTCTACTAGCACCCGTATTTCTGTATCTGCTCCAGCCTCGCCCACTCCCGTTCCTACGTCGGCTTGTACTCCTACCTCAGTGTCACATCCAGTCTTGCCTGCTCCAACTGTCACACCCAGCCCCATGTTCCCCGCACACGCATCTCCTCGCACGGTGTCTCTGCCTGCTTCGTCTCAGCCCTCACTAGCTGCGGTCGCATCTGTCTCTGAGCCTGAGGTGCGTCCTTCGACCTCAGGTTACTCCTGTGAGCCCGGTTGCCGTCTTCGACTACTGGATTCCGGAGCTCAGCCAGCGTCGGGTCTGGACCCAGGCGCTCCTCTCGCAGCATCACGAGTGGTGACCCTGGCACAAAGGCCCTAGGCCTGAGTGTCTGCACTGAGCTCACAATGATACATCCAGCGTGCCCCGTAGGGCACGACCTCATCAATCGCGAGTTCCATATTGCCTGTGACGTAGCAGCTCATCTCGTGGTCGTCAGGCCCGGCACTGAGGCGTGTGCACTTGCCACACAGAGTTCTCCATCTATGGCACCCGACCCGGGCACACTAAGGGAGGCTCTCTCATCACAGGATGCTGACGCTTGGCATGCTGCCTGCGAGGATGAGCTTTGCGCTATCCGACAGCACAGAGTCTACGAGCTTGTCGACCTTCCTCGTGGGAGGAAGGCTATTCAGGTCAAGTGGGTCTTTTGCAAGAAGGTGCAGCCGGATGGCTCAGTAGAACGCTACAAGGCCTGCTTGGTCGTCAAGGGGTACTCTTAGATTGAGGGAGTCGATTACACCGACACTTTTTCCCCTGTCCGCCACATGACCTCAGCTCGAGCTCTGTTCGGTGTAGTGGCTCAGCATGATTGGGAACTGCACCAGATGGATGTGAACAATGCGTTCCTCCATGGCTCTCTGGATGAGGAGATTCACGTGGCTCAGCCACAGGGCTTTGAGGACGGTGACAAGGTCTGGCGCTCACGCAAGTCCTTGTACGGCCTCAAGCAGTCTTCGCGGTGTTGGAACTAGGAGATCCCTGGCACTTTCACTCGTGCCGAATACGTACAGAGTGAGGCAGACCCCTCTATGTTCATCCTACCGACACCCGAGCGGTTCACCGCCATACTGGTCTATGTCGATGACCTTCTGATCACGTCTGCGTCCCTGGAGGCCGTAAAGGAGGCCAAGGCTGTTCTGCAGACTGCCTACAGGATGAAGGAACTCTGTCCTGCATCNTTGGAACTAGGAGATCCCTGGCACTTTCACTCGTGCCGAATACGTACAGAGTGAGGCAGACCCCTCTATGTTCATCCTACCGACACCCGAGCGGTTCACCGCCATACTGGTCTATGTCGATGACCTTCTGATCACGTCTGCGTCCCTGGAGGCCGTAAAGGAGGCCAAGGCTGTTCTGCAGACTGCCTACAGGATGAAGGAACTCTGTCCTGCATCGGTGTTTCTCGGTATGGAGATCGTGCGAGATCATAGACATCGGACACTGTTGTCGCATCAGGCCCGATACACACGAGTCGTGGGGGAGCGCTTTAGCGATCTCCTTGGTGCAGTGCCCTTCGCTTCCACACCTCTCACATCCTATGGCCAGGATGCCCTGAAGGTGGATGACCCTACACAGTTGGGTGAGACAATGGAGGTGACCTTGTACCTCCGTCTCATCGGATCTCTGATGTACCTGGCCACTACTACACGTCCTGACATCGCGTTCGCCGTCAACCTCCTTGCTCAGTTTTTGCAGGCTCCACGTGCGAGAGTCCTTCATGCGGTTGTGTGTGTGGTGCGGTACGTGGTCTCCATGCCGTACCTCGAACTCTGTTTTCGTCGACAGTGTTCGGTGGTCCTTGACGGTTACACTGACAGCGACTGGGCTCGGAGCCCAGATGGACGCAGACGTACTGGCTACGTATTTCTGCTGGGTGGTACCGCTCTCTCTTGGCGAACCGGGAAGCAGGGCTGCATCGCACGTAGTTCGTCGGAGGCAGAGTACGTTGCTTTGGGCGCAGGTGCTGCTGAGGCACTATGGCTGCAGCGCTTGTTTCTTGAGCTTAGGCAATCAGTACCCGCCATTGTGTTGCATTGCGACAACCAGAATGCTCTCACCATTGCAGGGAACTCCGGTGTCATTCATGCTCGCACAAAGCACATTGCGGTTGAGCATCACTTCGTTCGTGATCTGGTGGAGCGACGCGTGATCTCCGTCATATGGGTTGGCACTGACATGTAGCGTGCTGATTTCTTGAGGAAGGCACGAGCTCGCGGAAAGTTCCTGGTGGCCATTCGTTCTGTTGGACTTCGCCCCATGCCTGAGGGTGGTTGAGTGTGGGATATGCGTCTCTGACTCATCAATTTGTGTGACTCACTATTGTGTTTGTACCAGTGCTGCACGTGTATGGACATGCATACCATCGGGTCATGGGGGAGTGTTGTGGTTTGTGACGTTCGTGTACAGTTTACTGTGACCACTCGGCCGTGTCCATACTGGTGCAGATCCCTGAGGCGGGCCTTGGTGACACCGGTGCGACGACTGGCGGCGGACTACCGGCTTGGAGCTGGGCGACTACCGTCCCAAAGCCCCAGATGCTGCCGAGACTCTCTGTTGTTTTTTCTACAGCTTGCAGGCGTCCGAGTGGTCACAATAAACTGACGGACTGGCCATGAGCCCTATTTGCATGTTTTTGCATTGTATGTCCACCGTCTGATGATGAATGCATGCTTGTGACCAGTCGTAGCGTCCTTCTTTTGATTCTGCACGTCTAGGTTCAGACGGCGTAGCATTCTGACATGTGTGCGCAAAGTTCCGGCCAAAACAGTGGTTTTGGGCCGGTTTTAGGACAGCTCTTGGAGTGCCGCGTGCGACACCCGCTGTGCGCCGCGGCAGGTATTTCTGCCTTGGACCTGTCATTTGTTGTCTCTCTTTGCATATACTATTGAAGCATTCTGACACTTTGTCTTGTGTCTCCTACCCAAACCCTTGCCGTTGTGTGCACGACCTTTGACTGTCGTCACTGTCTGACCAGGCACTGCCGCCTAGTCAGCGGCTATGTTGCTAGGAAGCTTCCACGCATTTTCTCATTGCTAACCAAGGACAACATCTTAGTTAGTGGCCTCTGCAGAAATGAACGATGGCCTAATGCGATATATTACAAGTGGAGATATGCTATTAACGCCAACCTCCTTAGTGTCGAGGGTCCAATCTAATGTCCTACAACAAATCAGAGGCTCCCTATCCATTTCTTGGTGAAGGATTATGCGCTATGGTGCTTCTCTTCGCCACATCTTCACACATGCTCTCTACATCACAATACGATACATAACAGGTTTGCCAATATGCATTGTCTTTCACTTTCGGCAGTCACTCGTAAACTCAGAAGTCCCCACGGAAATTGGGCCGCAGTTTTCATACTTAGGCCTCACCGAAACCATGGAAACCAGCTCAACGTTCGTTTCATATCCGGAGAAGGCATTCTACGTGGCCTCTTGGGTATGCCCCATATTCCCAGCCACCCATTCTCTACCTGTGTACCAACGTGGGCTCAAATCTATCATAGATTGATTCGAGCCCAAAGATTCATTCCATCTTTTGAAGCAAATGGGTCAAAGAAGTTCCTTGAAACTCACTTTGGCTGGCGCTCAAACTGAGCAAAACGTAACTTTTCTTACTTCTAGAAGTGAAAAATGAAGATTTCATAACCAAAATCTCATCCCGATCCATTCCTATCGCTTGACGCCCTCGCTTTTGCTGTAGTGGATCAAGTGAATGCCCATATTGTGCTCAAAAGGAAAAAAAACACATTAACTTCTAACATTCCCTCGGCTCATGCCCATACCTGAGAGGCTACTTAACCTCTTTTTTCCATCTACCCAGGCTACCCAGTGAAGATTATAGACATATTAAAGGTACCTCTCAAACAAAGATTTTCAATGGTGCTTGGAATCCTTTGCGCCTCCCTCGTTCACCTTATCTGATGTCAGATATGGGTAGAATCCACATAATTATAGGTTTTTTAAATCATCTGGCTACATTATAACGCATTTTTGCCATTACATTGAGCAAAAATGCAAAGAAATCCCACGCAAATTGTGAAACCATTATAGTACAAATATGCTGGCGCCTTCCTCACGAATAATTTATTTAGTAAGATTTTATTATTTAACTCAGATGAATATTTTACCTATGGTAGAATAATCCTCATATGCACCTTCATCCATCAAATTTTCTCCTAGGATTTCGGGTGCAACCCCCCGGCTTGCTTAGTTCTGAGGTTGTCCCTGGGAGACATGCAGTTCAACGCCATCAGTCGGAAAATGTGCAATTGCAATCGGCCACTGCCAAGTCATCGTGGACGCGAAAAGATTCGACTAGAATTGCCACCCTTGTCCTAGTTGCCGGCGGCGCCACCGAAGCTCTCGCCATCGGTTTCGTCTTATTCGCCGGCCTTGAAGATGACGACGACGAACGTACGGTGTGTACTGGTGTAAGGTATGGCGAATGCATTGCAACGGCTCTTTCAGCTGCAACGGACACGATGCAATCGATTGGAAATCTTGCAGTCTGCAACGGACCCTCGCATATTCGTAGTATGTTTTGACGACATGAAGTACACGCAGCATTTTCAAACAAACTGGTTTGCTTCAGTAAATTTGCATGGACCGAGCGAAAGCACAAGCAGCGTGCAAATGGAATCCCGTGGACCCACTTTGCGACAGCAGATCGATGTCGTCGCCAATCTTCGTAAACTGCGGTGATTGGCTGAAGGAACGCGACTCCGTTCAAAATGTCCCGCGTCGATCCTCGGCGCGGGAACTGTCTCCCGCCTTTGCTTTCAATAAACGACCACAAACCGACAGAGGCAAGTTGCTGGTTCGAGTAGTACTTCCGGTCACAATATCGCGACAAAACCAATCTTCGTCTTTTCTGCATAGATTCTCGAACCTAGAGTCAAACGACCGTGCAGGAAATCTGTCGCAAACCCACGGAACGTAGCCGCAATCATTCGCACATTAGCCGTTCGGCGGTGGTTTTCGACCTGCCAAACTGTCAAGTCCGTCCTAGACTTCGTTTCCTCAAAAGGGACAAATGTCGTCGCTTGCTGTTGGCCTGCTGTGACGACTTCCTCCTGCTGCTGCTGCCGTCAGCCCGCGTTAGTACTCCATCGTCTGGCGCATTAGCTCTTCCCTCAGGCTGCGGGTGACCACAGCAACGCGTCCGCCGGGCAGACCAATCGTCACCCGGGTCTTTCCTCCGTCGGTCTCCGTCCAACTCCATCCACCCCCGTCCACCTCCATCCACCTCCATCCACCTCCATCCACCTCCATCCACCTCCATCCACCTCCATCCACCTCCATCCACCTCCGTCCACCTCCATCCACCTCCATCCACCTCCATCCACCTCCATCCACCTCCATCCACCTCCATCCACCTCCATCCACCTCCATCCACCTCCATCCACCTCCATCCACCTCCATCCACTTCCTGCTCCCCTCAGACGTCGTTGACCTTACAGCCGTGGATGTCCCATTTCAGCTCAGTTTCAGATTTCACTGGCCGTTTCACTCACCATGGCTTGCCTCGGAAACAAACTGCAACTCTGTAGGCCAGAATTGCCTCGACTCCGGGTCTCTTGTCGTGAACCGCACAGCAGGCCACTTCTCATGTCCCATCTTGCCCTGTAGTGAAGGGCACCGGGCCACACCACCACCGCCGCCACCGCAACTGGAAACAAGCGCCTAAACTGGAAATCCGTCCAACCCCCAAATGGCCTCGGCAATGCGCCACGCTGACAGCGCCAGACGCGGAGTGCGGAGCGCCATGACAGCAGCAGCAGCGACAGCAACAGCAACGCCGATGCGCGCAGCGCAGCGCACATCCTCCATCGACGCCGCCTTCGCCGCCAGCGTGGGCCTTGCTGGTATGTCGGCACCGCCTCAGATCCCACAGCGTAGCGGCAACAGCGGCAACGCCGCGTCCTCGGGCGCCAGGACTCGCAGTGGCGCACAAGCACGGCGCATC
>SZWC01013512.1:34155-44368 GCA_023375785.1 Penium margaritaceum | reverse complement strand
AAGAGGCCATGTGCAAGCCATGCGTGGTTGGCAATGCAACTCGGCAACAGTTTGGAGGCAAGGGGACACGCACATCAGCAAAGTTGGAGCTGGTGTACAGCGACGTGTGGAAAGCTTGAGATCTTCATTGGGGGGGCTTGTTACTTTGTCACCTTCATCGATGACCACGACTACAAGCTCTACCTCTACATCACCAAGAGGAAAGGTGATGTGTTGTCATGTATGCAGGAGTTTGTGGCACCACTGGAACCGCAATCAAAGTTGAAGTTGAATGCATTCTGGAGGGACAGTGGTGGAAAGCATGAGGATTTCTTGGAATGGATGAAGAGCAAGGAGATTGCATGGCACAAAACTATGCCACACTCTCTACAGCAGAACATCAGTTTTGAGAGGAAAACCATATCTCTCTCAACATCGTCAGGTCCATGTTGAGTGATGTCGGCTTCAAGCAAAAGCATTAGGGTGAGACTACACGGAAAGAAGTGTATACCATTAACCTGATGCCAACAAAGCTGCTAGAAGACACGGAGTCCAAGGTGTGGAAGATTCTGCAAGAGGTGTGGAACATCCCTTTTATGCAATCTCCACTGAGTTGGCGAGCATGTGCATTGTGCCACAATGCACTATTGTCGCATCTTGCTTCACCACAAGTTCCCATGCGTAGTGATGGTGGACATCAACGTGTTTCTTTTCTACTAACCATATCCCTTTCTCCACTAGCCTTGTACTGCTCCACCTCCCACTCCTTGGTGAGCTTCTACTTGAGCAACCACTTAATGCCAATGATTTTTGCACCCTCTGGTCATTCAATCAGCTCCAGAGTGTAATAGTCCTCCTGAAAGGCAAGATCATAGATCTCCCTCCAACTCAGTCCCGTCCTTGTGCTGCAGTGCCTTCTTGACAATCTCTGGTTCATCTTATGCAAAGAATGCTTGAGAAAATCCAGTTGCTCTACTCAGTCTTACTGTTTTGCTGTCCTCCTTGCACATCTGAAACTCCGTGGCAGTTGTGGTTGGAGCTACTGCTACTACTGCTACTGATGTTGCCTCCTCGTGATGCCGTCCATGCTGCTGGCCTGATCCCCCTCTCTCCAGGACCAAGGAGACGCGAGGTAAATCCCCTCCTCCTCATTCAGCCTCATTACTCCCGGCACCTCGGACACAGTGTCTGAATTCTCTGGTCCCAGATGAGACGCTCCTGGACCCCTAGGGTTTTCCCTGCCAGTTGAATCCACTCGGACGCCACCCTCATCTAAATCCTCCGACGTCTCCCCTTGAAGGATCGGCAGCCACATCCCTCACTTGGAGAGACCTAGATCCTTGTCATTCCAACAGCTGTCCCCGTAGACCATGACATTGTGACTTTGCACAATGTGCTGCATTCACCGGTCCAAGAGTCGGCATGCCTTGCTACAGCTCTCATACCCAACAAAGATGCCTTAGCGAGTCCGGGAATCCAGCTTGCCCTGGCTTTCTGTTCGTGCACAAAAGCATATGCAACGCAGCCAAGTATACAGAGGTGAGCTACAGTTGGCTTCCTTCAACCCCACAATTTTTGTGGCTTCTTCCACACCTTGGACTTCACGTCTTTTAGCAACTTTGTTAGCGCTAGGTTCAAACTACATGCAACTGTCCGCACTGCCTCGCCCCATATTTTTGTGCCAAGCAGCCATCGTTCAGCATTAACCTGACCATGTTTAGAATGGTGCGGTTCACCCTCTTGAAAATTCCATTCTGCTACGGGAAATGTGGTGTTGTTCTCTACCACTCAATCCCCTCACTCTTCATCCATNCCCCACAATTTTTGTGGCTTCTTCCACACCTTGGACTTCACGTCTTTTAGCAACTTTGTTAGCGCTAGGTTCAAACTACATGCAACTGTCCGCACTGCCTCGCCCCATATTTTTGTGCCAAGCAGCCATCGTTCAGCATTAACCTGACCATGTTTAGAATGGTGCGGTTCACCCTCTTGAAAATTCCATTCTGCTACGGGAAATGTGGTGTTGTTCTCTACCACTCAATCCCCTCACTCTTCATCCATTTCCAGGAGCCCTAGTACTTACTGCCATTGTTTCTCCGGAAAACCTCCACAGTCAACTCCGTTTGTCACTGGACTGTTGCCATAAAATCTTGCATGTGTGACAACACATGTCCCTTCCTTCCCAAAGGATTGGTGAAGAGCTTGCAGCTCTGGTCATGAATGAAGGTGATGAAGTAGCGAGCGACCCCAAGGGATGCCTGAAACAGCCGACATACATTGGTGTATATGACCTCCAACTTCGCTGATGCACACACTCCTTTACATCCAACTGGCTGATGTGTCACCTTGCCCAGCACGCTCGGCTCCCACACATCCTCTTTGGCTTCTTCTAGGCCCTTCACCTTGAGAAAGCGCACCACCTCCTGATTTTCTATTCCCCTAATCATTGATGGGGCGATATGACACATGCGTTGGTGCCATAAGCCCCTAATTGCCCGACATCCTTCCTTCCTTGCAAGATGGGCAGCATCCAGCCTTATCCAAATTTTGAGGTCTTTGGCACGGATGACATAGATTTCTTTCTCTTTCTTTCCACGTGCAACCACCTCGCCATTCCACTCCTTCCGCATGTTAGCCTCTGTCTTCCCATCCACTACCGACTTAATGTGGATGTTCCCTCCACCTGTTGCAAACTCTGTCTTTCAATTGTCCACTGTCATGTGCCGCTCCAAGATGTCATAGGTGACAAACACCGTCCGGTTGCAGTTCATGTGGCATCCTGATCCGAAGTCAATCATTGTAACTTCAAGATTTGTCAAGTCAACAGACTCCCACGCCATGAATGTTTGGTCGGTCTTTTTTAGAGTCCTCTTCGGCCATCCCAACGTTANCCTCCCCCTTATCCTTGAGAACGGATGGCATATGAAGAAGACAAAGATGCCACACTTCCTCTTCCACTACGTCACATCCATTTGTTGCATACGTATTCAGCCACCTTAGGGTACCTTATCTCATTTTCGGGCCAGCCGCCAATGACGGTGGTCATGGGAATCCAACTGTCCAGCAAGGCCAGGTGGAGGATCATGGCTTGCAGCTGCGGGCCAACATTCTAAAAAGTGGCTATGCACTCAGCAGCAAGGGACTCGATGTGCTGCAGAATCTCCATGATGACATTGCCTTCGATGGCTCAGAGGGTGACAAGCTGTTTGAAGATGAAGAGCTATTTTTCCAGGTTCCTTCATTGCTAGATAGAGTGAATTTGTTTCCAGGCCTCCATGGCCTCCACATATCGTTTAATGAGAGCATGCTGCGGCGGACAAAACACCACAACAAGTAGGACCAACGCCTTTTTTTTTACGCTTGCTGCTGTACCTCCTCTTCCTCAGTTGTTACGGTGGCCAGAGGATCTGTCTCTTCTCTCTTGAACAGCTCAAGCAGTTCCGTGTGTGATGCACGCTGTCATTGTCGGCGATGGCCATGGCACTCTCATTGTCACAGTGTAACGTGATGGATGTGACGGAGTGACGCAACTCAAACAACAGACGACGCAACCACACACTCTCACACGTGCCTGAGCCAAGAGCAACGTACTCAGCCTCAGCAATGCTTCATGCAACGCACCCCTGCTTGCCAGTGCGCCAGGACACAACTGTGCCGCTAATTAGAAAGATCCAGCCTGTGCGACTCTTACCGTCCAGACTGCCGGCCCAGTCACTATCAGTGTAGCCCACCGCGACAAGAGACGACTGATGGCGGAACATGAGACCTTGCCGAGGAGTCGAGACGAAATAGCACAGTACTCGGATCGCGGCCTCCTAGTCGAGGTGACGTGACTCTTGAGAGAACTGGGCCAGGAGGTTGACGGCAAACGCGATGTCTCGGCGCGTCGTCGTCGCCAGGAACATCACTGACCCGATGACTCGCAGGTACGTGGTCACGTCAACTGGCTCCTCCACAACGGCTGGGTCAGGACTCTTCAGCTTCACCTGGCCATCGGGTGACATGGGTGAGGATGCGCTCGGCACGAGTGGTAGGTCTTTCGTAAAGCGGGTGGACAGTGTCTGCACATAGGCGGCTTGGTGGATGTGCAGGACGCCCTGGGAGAGATCATGCTCGAGCTCCATGCCCAGGAAGACTCTGGCAGATCCGAGGTCCTTCATCTGGTAGGCGGCGTGCAGCAAGTCCTAGACACGCTGGATGGAAGCCGTGTCTGGCAACGCAATGAGGAGATCGTCAACGTAAACCAGAACAACGGCAAAAGTCTGGCCTCACGGACTGACAATTAGTGTGGGGTCAGCGGTGGTGCGCTGGAACCCACCACGAAGGAGCGTGCTACTGATTTCTTGGTTCTAGCACCAAGGCGACTGCTTCAGGCCATAGAGGGCCTTGCGCAGTCGCCAGACTCTCGCAGTGCCATCGTCGAAGCCTGGGGGCTGCACCATGTAGAGCTCCTCACCTTCCAGTGAACCATGGAGAAAAGTGTTGCTCACATCCATTTGATACAGCTCCCACCCATGCTGGGCGACCAAGCTGAAGAGTGCCCGGCTAGTGGAGAACCGACCAACTGGGGCAAAGATCTGGTCGTAAACGACCCCAAGAATCTGGACAACCCCCTTGGCTGTAAGGCGGGCCTTGTACTTGTCCAAGGACCCGTCGGGCTTCCACTTGCGCCGAAAGGCCTACTTGGCACCGATGGCCTTCCGACCTGGAGGAAGGTTGACGAGGTAGTACACGTGGTGCTTTCGGATAGCGGTGAGCTCATCGGCGTAGGCATTATCCCAGTGTGCAGCCTCAGGAGAGGCTCGTACCTCGCGCAGGGTGTATGGGTCCTCCGGGCGTGCTGTGGAGCGGACTGAGAGAGCGTGTGCATCTCGAGCCCCAGGTGGGATGCGTGCGAGTGCAGCCACAACAACGTACCGATGCTCATGATGAAGCATGGTGTAGCCTAGTGCAAAGCGTGGATGAAGATATGCAATGATTGCCGAGGTTGTCAAGTCGAGGGTCCCCACTCACGACCGTGGGAGTGGAGGAGACACGTGGAGCCACAGGGGATCGAGGCGCCACGGAGCGCGGTGCGATGGTCTGAGCGCTCACCGACGGTCTGGGTCGGAGGCTGCCGCCTGGGCCACGCGTGTAGCGTGGCAGGGAAGGCGATGGCACTGAGTCCGCCGGGCCAATGGAGGCGGACGGGGTTGCTAGCTCGGAGGGACCCGCGGATGCAACCAGGGCTGTTGGCCCGACTGGAGCGACTGGAGCTACTGGCCCGGAGGGGCCAACGGACGCAACTTGGACTGTCGGCCCGGAGGGACCAGCGGACGCGACTGGGGCTGCTGGCCCGGAGGGACTAGCGGACGCGACTGGGGCTGCCGGCCCGGAGGGACCAGCGAACGCGACTGTGGTTGCCGGCCCGGAGGGACCAGCGGACACAACAGGGACTGCTGGCCCGGAGGGACCAGCGGACGCGACTGGGGGTGCCGGCCAGGAGGGACCAGCAGACGCGACTGGGGCTGCTGGCCCGGAGGGATCAGCGGACGCGACTGGGGGTGCCGGCTCAGAGGGACTGAGGGATGTGTCACCCGGAAGCGGCAAGATGGAGGACAGACTCACTACTCTCCCACGCGACGGGATAGACGCAGATGAGCTGGAGTGAATGAGGTCGCGAGGAAACAGGTCCTCTACGAAGAGGGTGTACCGCGACTCAACGATGCAGTGCCGGGAGGGATTCCAGAAGCACCAAGCCTTGGACTGACGAGAGACACCGAGGAAGGTGCAGGGACGTCTGCGGGGGGCGAGCTTGCCGCTCTGCTGCGGGGCGAGCAACCACACAATGGCCACGCTGTCCCAGACACGAGCCGGGCGGAGGTTAGCTCGCTGACCGCACCAATGCTGGTACGGTGTGGACTGGCGGGGAAGGGGACCATGGGGAATCCGGTTCCAGACCCAGGTCATGTAGGCCATGGCTTCAAAATAGAAGCCATCGGAGAGACCAGACTCGACTCGCATGGTGCGGACGGCGTCGGCCATGGTACGGTTCCACCGTTTGGAGACACCGTTCTGGGCAGGCGTGTAAGGCGTGGACGTCTCATGGTGGATTTCGCAAGAGGCGAGAAAAGTTGTGGCCTCACCCATGTACTCACCACCGCGATCGGAGTGAAAGCTGCAGAGAGAGCGGCCACACTCGCACTCCGCAAGGACAAGCCAGTCCTGGATGGCGCAGGCGACATCGCTCTTCTGCCGAAGGCAGAAGACCCAGCGGTAGCAAGAATAGTCGTCAGTGAGGGTGAGGACATAGCGACTATGCTCGCCTATAGACTTAGTGGGGAGAGGACCCATGACGTCCGAATGGACAAGGTTGAGAGGGGCGGACGTACGGGAGGAAGACAAGGGGTATGTGGACCGGTGCATCTTCCCCTGAGCGCAATCAATGCACTCAGTGGGGCACGGGAGGGGGAAAGTCTCCGGGTCAAGGCCCTTGGCTGGCTGGGTACGGAGCATGCTGTCTATGGCGGCAGAGTGGACGTGGCAGAGGCGGCGATGCAAGAGGCGAGTGTGCTGAGGAGAAAGCGTACTGGTGAAAAACACATGGCCTGTGGCAGCCGACGGGGAGGAGATGGAAGGAGAGGAGGAGAGGCGAGGTACATGCCGCAGGTTGTCACGGGTGGTGGCGTGCAGTACAACAAGACCAGACGGTCGCAACGACACAGTGCCAACACCACGCGAGTGCACAACGTCCATGCTCATGCGGTCAAGGGCAGTGACGGACAGAAGGTTGAGCTGAAGACCTGGGACGAAGAGGACATCGGTCAGAAAGACGTCACCGGATGGACCATGGAAACGAACGAAGCCAACACCACGGACAGGCAACACCTGGCCAGAGTCTTTCCGGACACCGAAAACATTGCCTACAGGACTGAGCATACTAAAGGCCTCAGGAGAGGCCGTCATGTGATGCGTGGCCTCGGAGTCGATGATCCAGGTCTCAGCAAGGTCCTAGACCGGGGTCGCCAGATCGCTAACGGTCACATGGAAGCAAGCAAGGGACGCGGATGCGGTGGAAGGAGGCGCGAAACGAGACTGCCAATCGTCAAGCCAAGCAACGTCGTCATGGGAATGGGTAGTGGAGACCATGAGAGACGACGAGAAAGACGAGGAAACGGGGCACGACCATAGCTCAGTCTCAGTCATGCAGGGCTGGACAGGAGAGCAGGAAGTTATGCAACTCGCACTTCCCTTGGGAGGAGGGCGAGGCAGGCCGAGCTGGAGCGCGATGAATTTCTCCAGCTGACGCTCACGGGAGGACGCCCCCGGAGTGTAGACGGAGTGCGGGGTGACAACGCCAGAGCCCGGGTAGAAGGAGGACTATGTCGGCGCCGACGGTTGCGGCGCTGGTGTCGATGGGAATGGCAAAGCAACTGGAATGGTGGAGCTGCTGGACGAGGCCGAGGTGTCAGAGCCGGCGACAGCTACGATGACAGAGGCGAGACGGTGCTCGCGCTGGCGACGCATGGTAGCGATGACGTGCGCCTCTTCAATCGGTAGAGGGCACGTGTACCACCCATGCTCGGGCTGGCCACAGTTGTGGCAGACCGAGCCGCCACCACTGGACTCGGTCGACGGCTGCTGCTGCTGCTGACCCTTGCCTTTCTTGTTCCGACACTTCTTCTTCCCCGACCATGATCAGGTAGCTGTGACGGGGGAGGCGACGGCCACGGAGGCGACGGCAGGGGAGGCGACGGCAAGGGAGGCGACGGCCTCCGTGTGCTAGAGTCGGGACTCCAGACGAGCTTCCTCAATCCGGAGGAAGAGCTCATATGCCCAGGGCATGAGGGTACCCTGGGCTGCCATGGTGGAGAGGACGTCCTGAGGGTAGTGGATGAAGACGTTCGCGTACGCGTCGGTGGCACTTCGCTTGATGGTGAGGAGCGCGGCGAGAGGGGGTGGGGCAGAGGTCCCGAGGCGACGAAGGATGTCCTCCGCCCGCTGCCAGTAGGAGGTGACCGTCTCGGTCTCTCCCATGTGCGGGGAGTTGAACTCCAGCAGCAGGCGGCTGGTCTCAGCCTCGTTGGACAGGCGATGGGGACGAGTGACGCAACAGATTGAAGGTTAAAACCCTGGAGTTGCTGGTACGTGTCAACGTGCACCTGACAAGGATGTACGGGAAGAATAGGGCCAAGAAGCTGACAAGTGAGATCAAGCAGGCTGTGGAGGAGGAGGCTGGTGACAGCGACAGTGAAGCTGACGGTGAGGTTGAGCCAGACGAGGAGGAAGATTGGGTGTGGGATCCACTGATTGCAGACGCAGAAGACGGAGATGACTCAGAGGTGGCCAAGGTGAGAGCCCATTTGGCAGGGCAGGAGGAAGAATGCAATACAGAGGATGAGGACGACGAGGCAGAGGACCAAGAGATTGAGCAGATGGAGGAAGATGGAGGAGATANTCATCTACAGCAGTAGGTTCTGCACCTGGAAGAAGTACAGCTGCAGGAGCAATGGGTTCAGCAACTGCCAATACAGTTGAAGCTTGCATAAGAGGTTCAGCAGCAGCTAGTGCTGCAGCTGGAGGTGCAAAGGGCACAGAACGCCCCAAGAGGATCCGCAAGGGACGTTAACTTGCATTCATGTACTTGTGCTTTTTTGTGCTTACACGCTTCTCATTCCAGATTCAGTGCAATGTCCATTTCCAGTTTACTTAGTGCACCATGTCCATGTCATTCAATGATAACAATTGACTTGCTTAATCTCATGAAGAAGTTCACACTAGTTGAACACAGATGAGTAAACCTCTGACCTTGAGCTCAGTAGTGTGGAATTGTATGGTCATGCATATGTCTTCTCATGATTGGCCACTACAAATGCAGCAAACAAGGTTTTCGACCAAAATGGTGCAAAGTAAAATTGATGAACATTGATGTGGAGGAAGGTTAGCCTTGAACTTAGCCATGTTTGCCCTGTTTGCAATCCCGACTTGGATAGGCAAAGTCGACTTAGAGGATCATGCCAAGTCGACTTGGTGTCGACTTGGCGAATCCACGTCGACTTCAACTTTGAAAAGGCAACATGGGTCAGTAGTGACGTCAGTAGTGACATCAGCAACGGGATGCTCACGTCAGGAGTGGCGGTTGTTGAGGCCGCAGCTGCTGATGCTGTTGTTGCTACTGGTGTTGCTGCTGCTGCAGCTGCTGTTGTTGTTGTTGCTACTGCTGCTACTGTTGTTGCTGTTGCTGCTGCTGATGCTGTTGTTGGTGCTATTGCTGCTGTTGTAGCTGCTGCGGCTGCTGCTACTGCGGTGGTTGCTGCTGCTGCTGCTGCTGCGGCTGCTACTGCTGCTGTTGTGGTTGCGGCTGTAGTTGCAACAGCAACTGCTGCTGTTGCGGGCTACTGCGGCTACTGTGGCTGCTACAACAGCGAAGGCAGCCGCGGGGCAAAAGCTTGTGGGGTGGGGGATTTTTTGGCTCTTTTTTTTTCTTCTTTCGTCTGTCACAACGGGCAGCTGCCCGCTGCTTGCTGCGAGCAGCGGGCTGCTACTGGCTTGCAGCGAGTTGCTGCTTGCTGGCACCGAGCTGCTGCTCGCTAGCACCAGTGGGCTGCTCCTCGCTGCTCCCTCGCTGCGGGCTGCGAGCAGCAGCAGTAGCTGCTCGCTGCTGCCGGCAGTTGCTCGCTGCTACTGCTGCTCCAGCGGACTGCTACTACGGCTTGCTAGTGCGGCTTCTGCAGCCTGCTGCTGCTGCTGCTGCACGTTGCTCCAGCTGCTGCTTGCTACCGTTGCTGCTTGCTGCTGCTGCGGGCTGCTGCTGCGGGCTGCTACTGGCTATTGCTGCTGCGAGGTGCTATTGCGGGCTGCTGTTGTTGCGGGCTACTGCAAGCTACTGCTTCTGCCTGCCGCTACTGCTGCATGCAGCTGCTGCTAGATGCTGCTGCCACTGCTCGCTGCCGTTGCCTGTGGCTGCCGCTGCTGAAGACTGCTGCTGCTTTGTGCTGGTGCCAGTCAGTGCACCCGGGTGACGTTGCAGGGTGCGTCGTCGCCCGTAGGTGTCGGACGTGGCCTGCCGCTCACCTCCTCGCGTCACGCGTGGGATTCAGTGCTACCAAAACAATTTTGGCAACATTTCCCCTGGCCCAGTGGCCGTGGGAAAAAATCTGACGCTGCCACCAGGCGGGTCAATGCTGTCGGAAAACATCCGGCAGCATTTCCCCTGCACTGGCGCGTATGGGGGTCCGCCGGCGTTGTCTGGCAC
>SZWC01013511.1:59227-79730 GCA_023375785.1 Penium margaritaceum | reverse complement strand
TATAGATATAGATATAGATATAGATATAGATATAGATATAGATATAGATATAGATATAGATATAGATATAGATATAGATATAGATATAGATATAGATCTAGATCTAGGTCTAGATATAGATATAGATCTAGATATAGATATAGATATAGATATAGATATAGATATCGATCTAGATATAGATATAGATATAGATATAGATATAGATATAGATGTAGAGATAGATATAGATGTATGTAGATGTAGATATAGATACAGATATAGATTTATATTTATATATATAGATATACATGTAGATCTACATGTAGATTGAGATATAGTTGTACATATAGAGGTATATATAGATATGGATGCATATAGGTAGACATAGAAATAGATACAAATAGAAACATAGATGTAAACATTGTGCATGAAAAATGTATGTATTCTTAAATTTTTTAGTGGTTTGAAGTGATCATGAAAGCATTTCAAAAGATTTTGAAACTAATTTTTGTCCGTTGTCATTGATTTCCTCTTGTACTTTGATGTGTGAGTACATTCGTAAATGCTTTGGTTGCTGGAAGGAGATGAGTGACGGATTCATTTGTTTTGTGTGAAAAAGTATGGTTAACCTTTGTGAAACAATAAAAATTCATTGTTAACAGGAAATCCTCTTAAATGAACCCATGCATTATTTTGCATGTTCTTCGTAATGTACCTTGAATGTATGGCTATTCGTTTATATTTTGGTGAAGTTGTGGTAGGTTTTTGTGGTCTTTATTCGACGTGGTCTGGACGGAGCTTAGTCGTGTATTAATGCTTTTTGTTGTGGTTTCACCGCTGCGACAAATCTGTCCGCCACCCATATTTTGCGTCTTCGCCCTCAACCATCCACGACGACCGGTGGGTGGGTAAACTTGTTGGTTGGATTTACTCGCATTTCCACTCACCCTATGCCAGCCGTATCCTGAGTGTGATTGAATATGAGTTTTGTATTTTTGGGGTTACGTAGTAACCCTATGCAATCGGTCAGTATCCAAGAATCAGCGCTGACGTCAGAAATTCCGCTGCACAAGGACTTCCGCGACGGCAATTCTGTCTGCGGTCGGTGTTTCTGTCCACCGACAGCCCATCGAGTATTTTCTAGGTATTTGTTTCAGCACTTCTGTCGCGTCCAGAAGACAGGCCCTCTGTGAGCGCGATTTTGCTTGCGGAAGCGACTCCTAGTCCGAGAAATACGTGGGAATCGGACAGATTCCGCGTAGCAACCAGGGTTTTTGCCGAAACAGATACTGGACATCGCAAGCAAGCACTTGACTTCACCGACGACGTCTTCTCGGACAAGAGGGGAAGGTCGAGCAAAACTCGTTTCCGAGGCAGATAACATGTTTGAACCCGGCTTCAGTCTATTTCTACGTAACCCCGATGCAAGCATGCGTGCAGTCAATGCAACTAGTTTTTCTTTGGTTTTTAAGATGATCCAGGCAGATGAGTTTTGTATTGCTCAACACAGTTCCGATTTTCTATTTGGACTTGTAGAAAAACCCGGGTTGTAGCCGTGATTCTTACCTAGTTTGAATTGATTTTTGGTGTCTAATGAATCGCATCAACTCTTCCCTGTTGTCTTTAATTCCTTTTATCCCGTCGCAATCGCGGCCTTAAAAACCCCAATTCTCTCTCTCCACTTCCTGTGAAGGCGTGCAGCAGACACCTTTAAGTGTGCGATCGCGTCACCGTCGGGGGTCACACGACCGCACTTCAATTCCCGCTCTCAGTGGCAAGGTCGAACAGCAACAAGAGAAAGAATTAAACACATTCGTTTTAGGGTGCAAATCATTCTCCTCGATGCCGAATACATTAAATCTGTGTCACGAAATTATTCAATGTCGAAGTTAAGAAGCATGAGGGTATCACCTTCGCGATATTCAGAAATGGTGCGACAAAATCGAGTTGGTTTCAGCTCGAGTTGAAGTATTGACGCTTCCCCCTTGCTGTGAACATGGAGGCGTAACATTAGGAGTTCAGTGAAATCGACGGCAACTGTTTACTTTCGACGGATCGATCGACGAAATCGTGTCCAACGTGTCAGCCTTCTTCTCGCCCTCCCCGTTCGAAGCTAGATATAGGGATGCCATACATAATTGCTAGCAACTTTTGAACGAGTTTTCGTCGAAGGTCAAACTTTCAACTCATATAGTTGCCGGCGTCATTCTAGATTTTGTCCTATGTTCCCTCAACACTGCACGTTCCCGTGCAAACCAAACGGCATTCTTGTATCGAGAACGGCTTCTACATCGGAAAACGCAGCTGGAATAGTAGCCGACGCCTTATCCGGCAGGCCACTCGTGCCATTGCCTACGGCCTCCAAAATTCGGATACGTGTTTCAACAGTGACTCAAGCTTCACTTGAGTAAGGGCGGTCTACTAGAATCATGCACTTCAGAGCAAAGAGCTTCTGGGGGTACTAAACCCGCAAACGCCAGAAGCACCGCAACGTATTTTCAGCGGTAAACAAACCCTTGATACCCCGATTGTACTATTCGAGTTCACCGAACCCCCTGAAGAAGAATCTTTCTTCCTAGGTCACCTCGAATCTTGTTTTAATAACTAGAAAAATGTCCATTTCAACTTTTCAATATTTGAAAGGCCTTACTATCACATGCGGAGTATATTGTTTAAACAAAATATACTCCAACATGAGGGATAGATTGTGACATCATCATGTACCCGTTTCTGTATTTATTCGATTGAAGTATTTTTAGACTTTTTCTATTTCTCAGAGCACGTCCATAGAAAAAGGTGGAAAATCCTCCTACCCTCAAGTGTCGTTCTTGGATTGCTAACTTCTTTGTTGAATAAACCCCCACCCGCCTCCCACCTCCCCCAAACAACGTTGTACAATAAATCCACCCACCCCCCCTACATTTTAGGAATGTCTCGCTCACTCAATCAAAATGTTCGATAACAATAGCATTTTTAAATTGAGAGAATCCACTAAATTGGAATTGTTGAAATTTCTTAACAATGACCGTCTACCCGACAAAGTACCTTGTTACAAACAATCAAGTTGTGGGGTGTTCTTAAATTAACATGTTTGAGAAGGGGTTTGTGGACATTACAAACTAGAATTTGGGATTCAAATTACGAAAAATAATTTGAATGGGTTGGAAAGCATTTTTGAACACCCAGAATTGGGTACCCCTACGCACGTGCGCGTGCGTGCGTGCGTGCGTGCTTGCGTGCGTGTGTTCGTTCGTGCATGCGTGCATGCGTGTGTACCCCTAACCTTGCCAATTTTCAGCAACCAGGTACCCTAGTCAAGCAAGAAATTGGTGCAACCAGCACACCTAGATTTTTCTTCATGCACCTCAGCACATACAAAACCATTATCCAAGTGCAATTGCATGTGATGCTCGCCAAATTTGAGTTTTTGAACACATGCCATTACAAAGCACATTTCTAAAACCGGAGACACCAAAAAGAGACTAGTTTTCCATGCGACATGTCATCTATCGCAAGCTCGTGTCATGGTTGAGTTTTCGAAGCTTGCTTTCCATGCGACAAGGCATTCCAGCCAAGTTGTGTGTCGATGCGCACTACATAGATACTACATCCATGGAACTTGCCCACCAATTTTTTTTCATTTAGACATAAACTTCCAAATTGTTTCTAAGGAAAAATTCGCAACTCTGTTGAAGAAGAGGTCAAGAACATGATGTTAGAGTTAAGCTTCTTGATGTATGCTGAAAGGAAGGCTGTGAACCTTCTTTTTTGTTGAATTCCACGTTAATGCGCAATAGTACTATTCTGCAATAAGCAACTGCTTTGTTGAGCAAGAGAGCGTAGCTGAACTGACAACTTGATTTTGATTTATGATTTCCCCTCTTGACCGATGATTCATTCTTCCTTCTTAAGATAGGAGGGAAACTATTTGAATTAGTGCGAGAGCAACAACGTCTCCTTGAAAGTCGCGCTCGTGCGCATGCATGCAAAACTGGTGTCTAAGTCGCGAGAAGGGAACACATCCTCGATCGTAAATCTCATAAATCGATTTGGTAAGAGATTCTTTATTATAGGCATTTCGTTCGATTCAAGTTGTTTTGGATAATGGAACGTGAAATAGAATGTGGGGGCAATGCCATAGAGGCAAAAATCTTCGAAGCATCAGAAGAAAAAGGCGGAATTCATTTTTTTCTACTTTTCCTTTAATTTTTGTTTTGGATGATACGTCACGAAATACACGTTCTTGAAGACGAATTTGTTGAGTCCATTCCTAACCTAAACACATAAAGTCCATGTACAAAATGAATGTGTCTGTTTAGAAACTTTGATCATGCAATCTAATGGCACCAACTTTTGCACCCGATCTCTTTCTGGAAAAAGGCCTTCCATTACGTTATCTACAAATACTTGGGTGTCCCACCGCATTTATAAACTACCAATGTTTTTTAAGAGGTTTACAAATTTTATAATGGGAGCTCTTAACATTTGCAGGAATCAATTCTAAGAAAGTTCAATATTCCAAATAAGTAGCCACCAACACTTCAATAACTTGTCTGGTCTAGCACCATAATCCCGTATCTTTATGGTTTCAAGTAAATGCAAGAAAAAATAAAAGGGAGCTTCTTCTTTTCCAATATTATAGGTGAAAGATGAGTCCCATTAAAGCTAGCAAGGACAAAGAATCTTACATAACATTCCTAAGGATGGAGCATGCATTAGTATCACCTAAAAGGGTTGTCTCCAACCATGTAAACACTACCCATGAAATTCATTGCTGGTCCATTACGAAATGAATGGCTAATAAAAAATCAATGATTTGAAAATTCCCCAAGTTATCTGGCCAAAAAAAGAGGACAAAACGTAATTCAAATTTTTCTACGTACGTACAACCTTAGTCATAGCAACAAAACTTACGCAACTTCAAAACCAGCCTATATTTCACAATATTTCATGATTTCATAACGTCACCTTAAATGCACCATGCAATAAATTTGCCACAATACCACTAATAGGCATTCCTCCTTAAGCTTTGATCCACTTGTTGATTGTTCTTATCACCAACAAACAGACTACTCCTTGTTGTCACATCATTAAAATGAAAGAATCAGTTCATGTACAAAATTGCATGTGTTAAAACATTTCACAACATGCAATGTGCCTTACCTCGATCATTGGTCATGTTAACAATCACTCTTACAAAAAAAAAGTTTTGAACGAAGTTCATTGTTGCTAGAATCTTACGTTCATTGAAGAAAATTCTCTTCAACTCATTTCTTGTAATACCATGAAATTTGTGTGTTTATGCACTCATTTTGTTTTCCTTAACATTTTTATGAGTTTTGGCTAAATTAAGGACAAAACATTCGATGATTGTTCTCAGAGTTAGAACATTCCCTAACCATATCAATTCATTGTTTTTCATTAATACAACCCTTCAGGTCATTATTGCTGCATGTATCAAATTTGAACTGAGCCTAAGGAAATATTCTTAGTGACTTCATTCCAACACGACAATCACATATCCCACCATCATCTGCACCCAACCACTCCTTTGCCTGGGTAATGAATGGCCAACTAATGCTAAATAAAACTAGTCTTGCTAATATTATTTCCACAATATTCTTGGTTTTCCAATCCCTTCAAAAAGAAACTTCAACAAAGACGTTCACCCTTTAAGAAGCATCGCCAAAAAATACCATATATCCCCTACACATAACAAGCAACAAATTGTTTCAAACAATAAAGCCTACGTTTTGATTTATTTTTTCTTAAATAATATAACTTCTAAGCATTATCTTCTCGAATTATTTTATTCCACAACAAATCTTAAACAACACCATCAGACCCAAAAAAACAAAGATCAACAGGTGGACTACATCTTGAAATTCTATTCAAGTTCTTATTTGGGATTTTCCTAAACGTGATTCCAACTACAAAGTAGACTTACCCCATATATCAAATAATCCTCATCATGAACGAATTCTAATGCCTCAGATCGTATACAAAGAAATCATGTTTTAAATGAGAATTCTTTAAAAGCCATAAGTGAAAAGGGAGTAGGTTCCCGAAACACCACTTTAGCCATTCCTAACCTCTTAAAAATGCCAAATATGTTTTATTTTTTAACTTTCCCCCTAGAATATCAAACTCATGCCGATTGAACTAGCAGACATTATCAAACAAAATTGTTCTCCCATGTAGAGAAACGAGACCAAGGGGGATGCCGTAAAGGTTTTTCTAGGAATCGCACCCGCTTAAATCACCTTCAAAATAAACATAACAACATTTTCAACAAAGCAAGACAACACATTTTGAGTAAACATTGAAGCATCTTGCCAATTTTGAAGAATGATTAAAATACTTAATAGAATGTCAAACAGTATTCAAGTTTTCCTCCTAGATCTTTTTTTTATAGGCTAGGAAAGGATTTGCCACAATGTTATCCTTACTATAAAGGTTTCATAAAGAATGAGGTTACACCATTTATTCTTACGGATTATTTAGATTCATGTTTCAAGATAGAAATTAGTAGGATTTTAAGGTGTGAAATGAACTCGCATAAATGAAAACGCATTCCTTGAACATTGCAAGTCTAGAAGAGAAGAAAGAGTGGACAAGGACGAAGAGACAAGGAGGAGGCAAGAGTTGAAGGATCGAGTGAATGTATTAAGATGGTTTGAAGATGATCACAACAAGAAGAATCCAAAGTTTTCTATGTTTACAAGGATTGAATGTGGGAAAAGACCTTATAAATATTAGGACCTATAATTCGTAAGACTCATTAACTTCAAAAGTAAAACCATGATTTCACTTTTGAGTGAAATTCCATTTGTTTTCAACAAGCATGGCTTCTTTTGATGTTGTACAATCTTTGTCTCTCTAAAGCCTTTAACTTCCTTTGTTTTTTAAAAAAGGTTAAAGGAAAGAAACCCTCTTCAGAGAAAAACGTATTTCTTCTCTATTTTGATATCTAAAATTTATTGAGTTTAATGATCCCTCAAGGATTTAAGACTCTTTGTGTGAAATCATTTAAGTAGTTTCCTATTTTTGTTCAAACTCCACTAGTGGACCCTTAAATTTTGTTTTGGGTCACAAAATCCTCAACCATGATCTTAGATTTTAGAAACTTCATCGCACCACTAAGCTTTAAGCACGCCAATGTTCGTGAATCTGTGGCAAAACATAAGCTCAAACGGCAAAAAGGTGTAATGTTCACCAACATGACTCTTCTAATCCAAATGTGGCACGAAATATATAAGGAGTTGGGCACATGGTATAGCATGACAATGTTAGCCTTACACATGAAAATCTGATGCCATCACACTACCTGGCTTAATCGTTGACTTCTTGTTGAATTGTCACAAGGTAGATAAGACAAAAAAGTACCAAATGGATCCACTCTTACGTTGCTTCATCCCTTCCCTATTTGTATGATTCTGTGAATGATACATTTGAACAGTAAAACTTCTAGGATTGTAAGTGTTCACTTGCAACAGTAAAGTGGCGTGGGATCACGGTTTTTCATCAATTATATCTATGTGGATTTTCTAATTCATGTTGAGTAATAAAGCTATAAACAAGATACTCGGTCAAAATAAACACGAATTTACAAAACATGCCCATGGATACTTGGATTAAAGATTAATTCTTTCTTTTTGTTTTATCTGACTTTGAATGCAATGTGAAAAGGAACATACTCTCAAGTTCCACGAGCAAAATGACCATTAATAAAAAATAAAGGGTAATTCGGGTGTTTCTTGGCATTGAAGAAAATGGTAAGCAAAAAGACCAGGGAAATTGTCTTCAATGCAAAGAAATAATTATAATTATTACTATAATGATTGGAAAGCAAACATTTGCACACTTCACTAGTACTAACATGAATATGTAATAACTCAATGGACTTAAATTTAAAACATGCACATCTTTTTGTACGTGCTAAAAAAAGATCTTTCAATGACAAGATTTACGATGATACATTTCAGAACCATAACATGACAAACCCTTCTTAAAAGTGCAAGTATTGAGTACATCATGGCTCCTACACATTATGAATCCAAATTTTAAAACAAAGGGCTACACGTGTACCTAATAAAATGGGGCATGTTTGTAAACATGGCAACATTATTCTGTATAGCTGTTGGGGCCTCATCAAAGGGAGCATCTCCTTTTGTGCATTTTTGCTCTTTCATGCATGCTAATCGCTCTATATAGATGGTTTGATTAACTTTTACATCAACACATGGCATATTTGTATTGACAATAAAGATATTATATTGCTCAAAATCTATATGCATCAGTATGTACATGTTTTCTATCTAATGAACAATATTGAACATAGATCTTGTTCATTGCAGGGGAGAGAACTTGGTTACTTTTACATGTTTGGTTCAAGGAGTTTGAATTAAAAACAATTCTTCAAGAAATGCATGGATAGTTGTAAACTAGTGTATGAATTTTGCCCTCAAGTGATTTTATTTAAACTTAATAGAATGCATTGAAGTTCAACTATAAAGGCATATATATGTAATTTCAAACAATTAAATCTACAATGTTGCCTACATTAGAGACGTAAGAAGTGAACATTCTTTGAATGGACTATTCCAAGTTATAAAGTCTATAGAGAAAGGAAGATAAACGAGCATGTAAAGTTTAAGTGTTTCTTCCATGTTCATGGACAGATGCCATTTT
Source organism: Penium margaritaceum (assembly GCA_023375785.1). Lineage (NCBI taxonomy): Eukaryota > Viridiplantae > Streptophyta > Zygnematophyceae > Desmidiales > Peniaceae > Penium > Penium margaritaceum. Next base: position 71,060 of record SZWC01013511.1, on the reverse strand, counting down.
TGTTTTGAATTTGTTCTTAATATTCTTACATATGGTGTTTTTATGAAAACAATGGTAAACACAGCCATCATATGTGTAATGGGTCGTGTCTCCAGCTCCTACTCTGAAGTCATCGTTGGAGTTTGCAAAATGGCGTTCTCACTCCGCGTCAGGGGTTTACCCCCTTTGTAGGACTGAGGGGCAATTGTCAACAATGACCCAAATCAAGGAGACTCATATATTTTGAGTCTCCAGAGGCCCATTTCCATTTTTAACCGAACCCCTGGTTTTGGGACCCAAACTGAGGGGTTTTACCTTGAACTCGTATGTTTGCACAAGTTATTCCGTTTCTTTTATGTCAAAGGTTGTCAAGGACAAACTTCAATTTACGTTTTTCCATTCTAGCATGAAATCATCGCATGCGAGGCACGCAAGAGATTTCGCACCAGCTCTCTCTCGACCTTACCCTCGCTCCCCCTATCCCTCGTCCTCGCTTGCTTGTTTTTCAAGGAGGGTGAGGGAGTGGTGAGGGCACGAGGCCATGAAGCCTTGCCCTCAAGGCCCTCGTGGTCTCTCAGCTGCCAATCAAGCTGAGGCCATGATTGGCGGCTGGCGGAGGGCCGGCAGGTGGCTGGCCGGTTGCTTGGCTGGTGGGCAGCGAGCTCACTGGCGGCTAGCAAAGTGCTGGCCGCCGGCCAGCCCTCGCTGACGCGATGGGTGGTGCCCAACCACCCCTCACTTCAGCAAGGAGAGAGGGCCTCACCGGCCCTCCCGCTACATTCCTCCCCACTTGTTATGAATATTTTATGTTCATGAACAACAAATAGGGTTGTCAGACAGTAAGTCATCAACATTATGAGAAAATTAATAATTTCAATGGCCAGCTAAACATGAACACGTGCATGCTACTCAGACCTAAGCTGCAGCTTGTAGGTAAGCACGGCTAACAGCCTCCCCCCTTAAGGGTAGAGCGTCCGTGCAACAACCATGTTGGGCATCCCCAACCTCCTATGGTCGCAGTCCATGGATATTGCCCTTTAAGAATGTTGTTCACTTTTTTCGTGTTCAGGTGGTACCTCCTACTACACGTCAAATTGTGCGAGCTGCAACCTAGCTCCACCCCTGTGGGCAACCGAGATTTGGTCTCCCATGAATTATGTTCACGTCCACAACCGCCCAAATGAACGAGGTAATCCCTAACAACGCGTGACCAAAGAGTCGCTCGTATCTGGAGTAGGCAAAAGACCTCGTATTTGCCATCGGCAGTAAGGACCGCTCGTAGTGGCCAAATGGTTCCTTTTGTCGTGTATAGAGCTAGCAGGCTCACATGAATCACCTCATGTATCTTCATACTCGGCAGATTTAGCTATCGGTATAACACTGGCCGATGCGTGCCACAATGGGAGACGGCCCAATCTACTTCAGTAGAAGTTTTCTTTCCCACGGTGACTGCAGCCGAAGGTTTTTTGTGCTGAGCAGCACTTCTTCACAGATGTCAAAAGAGACCTCCCGGTAACCTTTGTCGGCATATGCCTTTTGTCGCCGCCGAGCTACTTGAAGGTGATCCTTCGCCTCGTCTAACAAGGAGTCGTTGCGCTCAGCAAAGGCTTGAGCGGAAAAAACCTACCCTCCTTTACTCCCACTCTTCACAAATGAAGAGGGTAGTAGTGGATTCTGACTACTGTTCAAAACAAACGATGTTAACTGTGTGGAATCGTTCACCGAATTGTTCACCGCAAACTCTGTTATTGATAGGTATTTTTCCCAATCATGCATGGCTAGGTCCACATACATGTAGAGCATCGGCTCCTTAGTGCGATGCATGCGCTTTGTTTGTTCGTCAGTTCGAGGGTGAAATGCTCTTGACATTTGCAACTCATTGCCAAAGTATTCGTGCATCTTTTGCCGAAACTTACTCTCGATCGGAGATGATGCGCAACAACAAGCCATGGTACTTTACGACACCATCAAAGAAGAGACGAGCGGTCTCCTCTTCGTTCATGTTAATGGTTGTAGGAATGAATGTGTCATCCTTGTCACAAGTTTCACAACCACTAGTATTGCATCGTGGCCACGGGCAATGTCCGGAAGAAAAGTAATGAAGTCCATGTAAACGCACTCCCATGGAGTCTCAAGAATGGGAAGCTATTGGAGGAGTCCAATTGGCTTCTTCTTACTAGCCTTATTCCGAAGACATGGGTCATATGTCATGAAGTACTTACGGACATCAACACTCCACCTTGGCCACCAATAGTGGTCCGAGAGTGCTTGTCTTCTCTTTTGAGGTCCGACATGACCTGCGAAAGGCGGGTCTTGGAACTTGGAGATAACCTTTGCTCAAAGGTCTCCCGAGTTTGGCACAACAACTTGTTCTCCGTGTGAGAAGATTCTTCTAGCCTCCACTACGTCGTACTTGTCCAGATTTCAAGAGTCTTCAAACCAAGAATCCACACAATATCCCATTCGCGTCTTGTTTACAGTATTGTTGTTATGGATAATCTCTAGTGGTGGTTGCCGCAGAGATGCAAGGGGATATGGTGGTTATACTATTGCTGTTGCAATGGCCATAAAACACCCACTACCCTCGGTGGTTGCTACAATTTTCATACCCTATTGGCTTAATGAATCGGCCACATTGATGTGTTCTGGACGATACTCCTATGTGATTGAGAATCAACTCAAGAATTCCCTCCAACGCACCTGTTGTCTTGACAGGTTCCGTTGCGTTAGGAAAAACACCAATGGATTATGGTCGGTCATGACCGTCACACCCCCTTGAGCACCCTTGAGGTACAACACCACATCTTGAAAGCGTGTACTACTGCAAGGAGCTCTTTATCCCCAGTTATGTACCAAGTTTCTATGAAAAGGAGCTTCCGGCTCTCATATGTCACTGGGTGTCCGTTCTGCATTAGGACGCCTCTGAGTCCTACTATCGACGCATCACATCGAAACCTCCCACGGTTGCGATGGATATGAAAGAGCTAGGACGGGTGCCGTGGATAGGAGCTCTTTGACCTTGAGAAAAGTGTTCTCATAATCAGGTGTCCATTCCCAATGCACGTCTTTTTGCGGGAGCCTGGTTAGCGGTGCTACCAGGGCCGAATACCCTTGCATTAACCGTCAAAAGTAGTTTCCAAGGCCAAGGAAAGAACGTATCTGCCCTACATTCTCCGGACATGGCCAGTCCACAACGGCTTGGACCTTTTGTGGACCGACACTGATGATGTCCTTGCCAACAATGTGTATAAGGTATTCGAGCTCATCTTGTGCAAACATGCACTTGCTCACTTTTGCATAGAGATTCTGTTCCTGAAGGATTACGAGAATTTCCCGCGGATGTTCTATGTGCTCTTCTCTTGATTTAGAGAAAACCAGGATGTCTTCTAGGTAAATCAAGACAAACGATCCGAGTTTCTCAGCAAAAGTTTGGTTCATATCTCCTTAGAATGATGCCGAGGCATTCGCAAGCCCGAAGCATAACACTCAAAACTGATAGTGTTTCATGCGACGGCGACCGTATCCACGGTTCTGTACGCAACCTCTTACTGCATCATCCCCACGAGGTGCTACAACAGCAACTAACACCGCGGCCTTTGTACACCCCAAGCAACCTGATGACATTGAGGCCTAAAGTGACCTGGCTGCATGCAATTGTGGCAGAGCCCTTCCTGGAAGGATGTGTTGCAACGCTCACGCGCCGCCTGTAGCTTGTCATTCTCACAGTTGCGCTTATTGTTAAGACCCTTGTATCCACCACCCTTCTTGGCTGGAGGGTTTGCACGCTGCTTACCCTTGGCTCTGCCTCGCTATCTAGCTGACCCACAAGCCCTTACAGCGTCCATGCGCATGTCGCGGCTTTCTTGTGCATGTGTGTTTTGCCGTGCATCAGAGAAGTGCTTTGGGTTTGCCGAATACAATTTGCTCACGTAATCGCAAAACGCCCTCCATCTTGTCCGAGCTTGGACAGTGCGTGTCTTGGTGGTCTTGTCCTTTAGCTTCTCCCAGGCGAGACCATCATGCAAGTACTCCAGCAGCATGCACTCCGGGTACTTGAAGGTCTGAGTATCATCGCTCTCGATTAAGCTTTCGGCTTCTTCCACAAGTGCGACAAACACGCTCAAGGAGGATTCGAGCGAGCTGCCTAGTTGTCCGAAGTCCTTGATCTTGTGGAAGACGCGTTGGGCCTTCTCATGTTGGGCGCACTTCTTGCGCATGATTGCGCCGAAGGCCTCCCACGACATGGGCCGCCACTCGAGGTCTCATTGCCGTGCAGTCCACTCCTTCACCACATGGTTGAAGTGTTTGTCTTCAAGTCGTGTCGTGGCAAGGTCGTCCCACTTGCAAAGTGGAGTCTTGCAGACACGTGGGACAAGCTCCATGCAGTTGAGCAAGTCAGTCAGCTTCACGCCCTTCCGTAAAATCTGCATATTATGGAGTAAGGACGTGTTCATGACCGACCCCGAAGTCGTTTAGGTAGGCAAGTTGTCGCTGCCACCGGCAATGGCATCCGCAACTGCGACACGTTGCGCTTGCTACTACAGCCGCACATGGGTCATGCTCTGCAAGGCCTTGTCAAGGTGTTGCATCGGCGACTTGCCTCATGGGCAACCAAACACTACCACTGGCGATCATAGTTAAGGTCCTTAATGCTTTGCTCGACGTGGGCTAACGGCTTGCCAATGCGAACTTGAGCTCTGATGTCGTCAGAGCATCGGCAAAAGCCTCCAAAGTCTTGCGTTGTACATGCACGCTTACCCACTACAAGAGGATATAGTTTGCGTACATGTCTCTCAGGAGTCCCACCTTTTGGGGGAGAGTGTCGTCGGCGACGACGCTCGAGTGGGCATTGCCTTGCCCCATTGCGGCCGCATCGTAGGAAGGAGGGTCCGCCCCCATTCCTCATAGTGGTTTCGTATCTCCACCATTCGTGGTGATCTTGAGTCAGCCTGCGGCCTTGGGAGCAAACTCTGGGAGCCTACGACAGTCATCGGGAATTGTCTTTGCAGCGACGTTGTTCGGCTCGTTCTCGTCGGAACTTCTCATGTGGCTACTTTTGCCGCCATTGCTGCTCTTTGTAGTCTCGCAGCTTCAGGTGATTTGGCAGGCGTCTTACCTTTCCTAAGCAATTGGCTCGAGTTCATCGCACGACGATGGCAATGGTTGCGATCCTCGTCGCCTTTGCCATCGTCGACGTTGTGCTCGTCGTCAGGGTATCCCCCTCAAAGATCCTCCTCCATTCGGTCGTCCGTTGCTTGGGGGTCACCCACGTGCGCATCGAAGTGCTCGTTGAGCACCTTTTTGGCCTCCGCACGCTGCTCGCTATCGCCGAGGTTGGTATCGGTTGCCTTCACCGATAGGGTTACCCTTGGCGGTATAGTTGCCTTTGGGTTTGCAACCATACTCACGACGGCGGCTCCCAAAATTTGGAGTCCCTCAATAGATCATGGCAAGGCCGTCACCACCTTGCCCTTGTTGGTCTTGGATGGTCCAACACTTGCCATCTTGTCGCCCGTGCAACTAACACATGAAGACTGTTGTGAGAATCACCTCACAACGTTAAGGAGGAATCGCCTCCCACGAACCCCTTGCTCTCATGATCGGCGAGGTAAAGATAAATTGATTTTCTATGTTCCTAGGCCGCCACGTTGGCACAAGGTCGTGTGTTTTGAAACTAGTCTTCCTAAGCTGTGACTCACAGCGATTGGCAAGGACTAGTACCCAAAAAAACAGAAATTCACAAGACAATGGAATGAGGAGGAATGTGAGTGCCGCTAAGAAAACAAGAGTAAAGATTGCTCAGGAGAATTCGAATAATTCCTACCAAGTCTTCCACTATTTCTTCTCCTTCTTGTCTTCCTCTTCTCTTTTTTTCTTCCTTGGTGTTCTTTTCACGCTCCTTGACGCCTCTCGCGTTCTTGGGCGACGTCTCCCTTGAGCCGGCGGCGTTGGGGAGTCGCCAAAAATCTTCAAGGTGTCACCCTCTTTCTTTTTAGGTTGCCCTCATGCCGTGAGAGTCCCTAAACTTGGGCAGGGGCCCTGTCCCAATTTTTGGATGGATGGATATTGAAGGAGCCTTGACAATAGGGAGGATTGTGTGGTTTTTTAGGGTGGGAACTCCCCACCCCATCCCAGAAAGATTATTCTAGCCCCCTTGAAGTGAAGAGAGGGTGGAAGGAAGAGTCTCCACCAAGTAGAGCTTTTTTCAATCTCTCTAGCACACTTTACGACGCTTCAATTCGTGGATTACACATGTCGTAGTTCCTCTTGGCATTTCTGCCACTGCTTGCAACTGGCAATGATCCATATGTGACGTAGCCTCCATTTCTGCCAAACCCTTAGTTGCGAGGGTCGTGAGGCTTTGAGAACCACTGTAATGGGTCGTGTCTTTAGCTCTTGTTGTGAAGTCGTCGTCGGAGTACGCAGAATGGCGTTCTCAATCCGTGTCCGGGATTTACCCCCTTCATAGGTATGAGGGGCAATCGTCATTAACGACCCAGAGCAGGGAGACTCGAATACTTCGAGTCTCCAGAGGCCCATTTCCGTTGTTATCCAAAACCCTGGTTTTGGGCCCCAAACCGAGGGTCTTTACCTCGAACTTGTGTTTTCACACGAGTTATTCCGTTTATTTTATGTCAAAGTTTTTCGAGACCGAACTTCAATTTACGTCTTTTCGTTCTGGCGCAAAATCGTTATGTGCGAGGCACGCTAGCGATTTTGCGCCAGCACTCTCTCAACCTTACCCTCTCTCCCCTTATCCCTCGTCCTTGCTTCCTTGTTTTACAAGGAGGACGAGGGGGGGCGAGGGAATGAGGCCACGAGGCCTCACCTTTGAGGCCCTTGTGGCCTCTCAGCTGCCGATTGGGCTGAGCTTGCGATCGGCGGCTGGCGGTTGGCCGGCCGGTGGCCAGTCAGGTGCTTGGTCGGCCGTCGGTCGTCCAGCCGGCCGGCAGCGAGCTGGCCGGCGGCGAACGAACTGCTGGCCGCCGGCTAGCCCTTGTAGACGCGAGGGGTGGTGCCAACCACCCCTGGCTTCAGCAAGGAGGGAGGGCCGAACCAGTCTTCCCGCTATAATATGGGTCACATGGCTAACCTCATGAGTAAAACCATTGGAAATATATTAGAATGGGTGTTCACATGATATTTTTTTTCTCATGGTACATATGGGGGGTATTTTGCTAAGGTACCAATGTTGAAATTGGTAAAGTGAAGAACATATGACACACAACACTTCTTTACATTTGTAAGATTACAAATGGCACCTTCAAACGTTGTTAGTTGCTTCACTTTAGATTACATAAAAAAATTCATGTGTTAACATAGGAATCATATAAAGTCTATCTTTCCTTTTATTGGAAAAGTATTTCATTCATTTTTTGCAATTATAATGAAAACAACCATCACGGATCATGTGCCATTATCTTTCAAGAAAACAAATTATGTATCAAAAAAAGTCTCAAAACATCCACCTTGTTTTCTTCGTTTGCTGTTTGTGGAATCTCTAGTTGAAACTAGACATTCATGTTGTTCAGATCTTGCACATGGATGTCACACTTTAGCTTGTGCATAAGGATTCTTGACATGAGAAAATTGATAAGATACCCTCAACTAAGGGAACATATTCTGATTGCATGATAAAGGAAGGGATTGATCATCAAAAAATCATTATTTGTATTTTATCATTTGTACTTTTCACTCATGATACAAATTCATTCAATATTGACATGGTCAAATCTTACAATGAAAGTGAGCTAGAATCGTTATTTTCTCCTCTTTTGGGAAAGATGTGATTTTCTAAGGTACGTTATTTTCTTACCCACTGAATGTGTAGCACATATGATGGTGCAACCTGGTGGCTTTGGTTAGAATTATGAATCAATGTGAATTGTTGGACTGTTGGTTAGATGCTTAGGGAGCTATTTTTTATCACATAAAGAAATTCAAAAGATTTTCTTATGCTTGAATGTCTAACCTTGAGATCTAGTTTGATTGTATGACTTGGTTAGTTGTTGTCGGGATGTAACAAGATGGAATGGATGTGAGTTGATGAGGCAAGATGAGATCATTTCGTGAAAAGGGTTTGGTCCGTCAAGAGGTGACTGGTTGAGCGGCTGAACGCAAGGGGCTTACAAAACAAGTAAGATTATTTTCATGCAAAACGTAGATGTTGATGAAAGTGAGTGTCAATAGTGATCATTGAATAGGCGTCATTGTTGCAGGTTATTGTATTTTATTGTCGGCCTTCCAGTATGTTGCAGAGACGTTTCCTTCGCGCATTTTCTTTTAGTAGTCAATCGTAAATTGAAGGTACATGAGGGAGAAATGCTTTTTCAACTATTTGCAATCGTTTTTCCAGATGAGCGCTTGACCTAGCTGGAATCTTTCCAGCGACGACCGGATGTTTGAAAAGATCCAGGTAGCAACTGGAGTTCAGTTGAACAGTAGTACACCCAGCCCTAGTGTTGCAGGATGCACAGTTCGTTCGTCCCACTGGCTTCTCTTCGGTCTCGATTGCAATCGAGCCGCAGGTTGTCGAACTCGGGTTCAGGTAAACGAATTCGGCGGTTTGGCAGGCCTCGTCTGGAAGTTCAAGTCGTGCTTTTCGATGAAGATCCAAGTAACAGCGATCGGCCGGATTGTCTAATCGAACGGTCATATGAGACGAGCATCCGTTCGTTGTAGACTATCCATGGTTCGTTTTCCTCGAATCGTAGCAAAATTAAAGTGAATAATGATGGTGCTTTTTCTGGCCCCAGACGAAAAAGCTTAGGACCTGTATTTACCATCCGACGCGCCGAGTAACCGACGCAGATTGTCCAGCCCAACACCCATGCTGTTGTCCTCTTCGGTTCATCTGTTTGATCGATTCAAAATTGTTCTTATTCTGATCCTGCTTTTTAAGTTGAGCTACAACGATCGTCGATCTTGCTCCTCTACTCAGATTCATTCATGGACCAGTCCGGATGCCCAGATCCCTACTTCGATCACTATGTCATCAAAGTAGGGTGTCCACATTCCATTGCTGTTCGAAAATATGTTTTCCTTTTCCGATTGGAGTACTTGCAAAGTTTCAGGCGAGCTATGATGCGTTTCCGTCAACGTGAGAACGACGATGGCAACAGCAGCAATATACAACGCCCATCGACGGTTCTGGAATAGTGAAACCTTTTCTTCCGGGAAGAAAAAACAGGATATGCGGTAAACTTCAACAGTCGGCCGACGTTGGATATTGGATATTGAGGGCGTGCATGTCTGGAAGGACAAAACATCCGACTAAAACTGAATTGAATACACGATACTGCATTTTTATTGGTAGCTAATTCAGGCCGCATTTCACAACTATATGCTTGCATCTGTCGATTTCTTCTGTTGGATGCGATCTGGAAAATCGCCTCCGTCAACCAGAACTGACGATTTGAATTCGAATTTGACTAAGAAATTGCCGGAATGGACCCATTGCGACTGTGCGTCATGCAGAGGAGAAATTTTTGCGCGTATTGACAACGCATAGAGATTGACGAAACAGCGGCAATGTTCAGTACTGTGAAAAAAGTGTCGAATATATGACACAAAACAGGACCCCCTATTCTACTGCTGTTCACTTCGAACGCAACTTCAAGTCACCAGCGACATCATACACATGCCGCATGAAGTGCAGCGCCGCTGCACATCCTGACTGCGTGATGACGGAAGCGAACAATGCAACTCGGATTCTTCCCCGTATCATCGCTTCACTGTTCCTCCAACCAACGATCCAGCAAAGTCACAATGTACCCCATTCCGGATGCTTGAGAGCCCTGTCCACCCTTTACGAGGATTTTGATACGCATTCGGTCAGTTTTCCGGTTTTAAAACTTCAGAAGCCACGATTTCAAAACTTTCATTTCAGGAAGCGCCCAGACGGAGTGTCGGTGAAATCTTATTATTCCCCAAAAAATGTTACATTTTGAAATTTTATAGTTTCCACATCAGCATATGATTCACAGTTTGGGACACTTCATTAATTTATAAGTAGCGGTTAGTGTACTTCGATGACAAGTTTCCAAATGATCAAACATATACATACAAGTGTCTAGTTACGGATGAGGTACTGTCAGGGTCTTTGTGTCGATTCTCGAGCGACGCGTACGGAGTCACATCATGATTGGTCGGATTCGAGAAGGTCCGCCAAGAAGTCGGGGGTCTTAGAGAATCGACTGTGAAGAAGCAGAATGTATCTTTTTACGTCTAGATTTGTCTCCTTACGTGGAGAAGTCGACCGGAAGGTCGTGATACTTCTGTTCGTAGGTTTGCAAAAGTGGTCCAAGTTCTCTTAAGGTTCAGGAACACCCATCGAAGGCGAGGCAGCTGGCCGGTTTCCCCTCGACCACCAGAGTGAATATCGCAGTCTTCGCGATGTGATGGACTGTTGTTTTGATAAGAAAACTGCCTATTCGGGAAGATAAGGGGTTCATGTTCATTTGGTACGTGACACTTCCCGGGCCTTTAGCGACAACGTCCCAGTGCGCGTATTGATGTGGCCCAGTGACGGCGGTAATAGCCATCGATGATATCATCGACGTCTGAGAGGATGTCGCAGGGTTCCCAGCTGTTATGTGCGGTGTCGTAGCCGTGCCACTTAACGAGATGTTCTGTCGTTCTGCCTTGTCGTCGATGTCCGAGGATGCCCTCGATGACGTACTTCGTGTCTTCGTCCACTTGAACGGGATGTGGAGGAGGGAAATCTCTGCCACAGAAGTTCTCTCCGGAGTCTGAGTAGTGCTTGAGTCTCTTGCCATGGAACAGCGGATGAACTTGCAAAGTGTCGAGGAGTTTGAGTCGCGCAACAAGTGTTTGCATTTGCTTGATATCAAACGGTCCCAACCATCCAAATTGAGCTTTGAATAATCAGATGAGATCCGGTTGCGTTTTCAATGCTCAAATGCATGGTGGTCGGTGCGCACAATGCATCTGCTACACTCGAGATAACATCACCATGTCTTCAATGTGTGCATGACCGTTAGCATCTCTTCCTCGTGTACTGCGTAGTTGATTTCCGGTCCTCGCGGTTTCCAAGACATGTAGGCGACTAGTTGTTTGCTGTTGCCATGGTATTGCACAAGAATTACGCCAATGGCTCGGACTGATGCATCCGTGGCCATGACTTAGCCGACCGTTGGATTGGCTAATCGTATGGCTAGCGACGAGGTTAGAGCGTTGCGTAAAGCAATGGACGCTTCTTGTTTGCTATCTCCCGACCCCCACTCGTTTTCATTTCGAGCGAAGCCGGAAAGAGGCGCTGGCACTCGGGCGTATTCTCGTACGAATCGCAAGTGACAGTTACAGAATCCGAGGAAAACTTGAATTTCTTGAATGTTGGTTCGAGTTGGCCAATCATCAATTACTGCCACCTTTTTCGGACTCGTGGTGACCCACCCACCGTTGACTGACAATTGGAAATAATTTTAGGGCATCCAGGCCCATGCAAAAACGAACATGAGCTCTGTGTGTGAGTGCAATGCAAGACGGCAAGAATTTGGCTAAGTCTGGAACGCTGAATATAAAAAACAAGGAGAGTTTACAAATGAGCCCCTAGCGGGCTTATATAGGGGCGCCGGTAGCTAATCGCATCGGGCCCCGTCACCTCTGCTGAACCCAAATGAGTCAACAGAGAGAACACACTGCATACACCACGAGAGTAACAAAGGTGGTCTCCTCGAGGCACCGGAACAACTCTCCGAGTGCCCGGGTCTCGACCACCGAGAAAATATGAGCAGTGCCAAAACATCCCGGAATCAACGTCCAGACATCACAGACGGCTTTCCTAACATCGGAAGCCCCACAATAGCCATCGGGTCTCCTCGTCGCACCGGTA
>SZWC01013511.1:23256-51968 GCA_023375785.1 Penium margaritaceum | reverse complement strand
AACATCAGAAGCCCCACAATAGCCATCGGGTCTCCTCGTCGCACCGGTACAGTCAACCGGGTGCGCGGGTCTGAACCCACCGAGAAAACTCTCCTACCTCCTGACAAGCCCACATGGCTGCCGGAACGCATCGACGGCGTCTCGCCGGCGCTGTCGTAGGTACTGGAGAAGTCTCGGTGCAGTCCAGAGGCCCGTCGTGTCGTCACGCCCTCCTCTGCCACATACCTCGATTGTGGGTATATCGGTAAACTAGCAGTGTCGGTCGTGACGGGTGGAAGCCACACAAACCAACACCAAAAACTCGATCAAACAACGACAGATGCCGCCTTGTGAGAGTTTTCCAAAAGTCTCTCTCTGTGTGAAACTTTTTGGACTTTTCAAATATGTCTATCGTAGTCCTCCCGGGTGCGGCTCTACACTCGAATGTTAGCAAGGTACACAAAGACAAAATCTTCCAGGTACAAGCTGAATATGTTGTTAATTGCCGCCATAAACTTCGTCGGGGCATTTATGAACCCGAAGGACATGGCCATGAACTCAAAGTTCTCGTAGCGGGTTTGGAACTCCGTCTTCTCGATGTTGCCGCCTGCCACGCGTATCAAGTGATATCCATTGCGTAACTCAGTTTTGCTAAAGATTCGAGCCCCTCGGATTTTGTCCAAAAGCTTGTTCGCTCGGGGAAGAGGGTAGCGGTTCTTGATGGTAGCGTCGTTCAATGCCCGATAATCTACGCACATCCATTTCTCTTTTCTATGAACAGTACTGGTGCTGCATATGTTGATGTGGTTGGGCGGATGAACCCCTGACTGAGCGTCTTGTCGAGCTGTTTTTTCAGCTCCGTTAGCTCCTGATTGCTCATGTGATAAGCCCCTCGAACTGCAATTCTTTTTCCCATCTTCAGTTCGATGCGATGGTCAATGTCGCATTGAAGAGGTAAGGTTCTCGGGAGTTCATGAAGGAAGACACTCGCAAACTCTTGGATAATTGGTGCAAACTCTTCACGTATGAGCGAAATCTTTGTTGATGACGATGATGCTGATGAGGCCACTGATGAGTCAACTGTTGCCACTTCTCCTTCTCCTATTGGCTCGAGACATATGGGCCATGCACAAGCTTCTTGTCGTATGCATTGTTTGGCCAGTTTGAGGGGTATCAGTTGCACAGACTGTTGCTTTTCGGCTTTTGTAGCTTCCTCTGCTGCTCACGTAGTCGGCTTCCGTCCCACGCATGGAAATTTTCGTTTGACACTGTTGATTTTAACGTAGACATCGCCGTTGTTCCAGTCGACCTATGGATTGTGCTAGTACAAGAAATCTCGCCCGATGATTTGGTGATCGCTCATTGGAGAAGACCTCCATCCCGGTTACATCATGTACACCTCCTACGTGTAGTCATAGTGGTTCTCGGAGTCCCCGTATCTACAATCTCTCATCGACGGTTCTTCCCTCAAACACCCTTGGTTTGGTCTGCAATCCCAATTCGCGAACCATGTCGTTGCTTACGAAGCTATGTGAAACTCCTCCATCCAATAGTGACGGTACCGTTCTCTGACTTTGGCATCCTCGGGGGCTAAAGTTTTAGCAGTATCGCCGGTTGGTCATCCTCGTATCCCTCGTCAAACTTTGCAATCTCACAAACCCTCTACAGCGATGTAGGTTGTTTAGATAGGCGATCGTTTTGCACAAATCGCTCCTCACAGACAAGATTTGTGCCTTTTACTCTTGCCCCTTGCCATATCGCGACTCATTTTTTGCAGCTTCTCCCCCTTTTTGGACTGCTACATGCTCCGACAATTACGAGTAATGTGTCCAGCTTTTGCACAGTTGTAGGAGGTTCTCATGTCTCTCTAATTGACGGTGTCCATTTACATCGAAGTCGTGGAGGTCGCGAGCGGTAGGGTTTTTGGATCCGTGCATTGTGGTCGACGCTGTCGATTCCTTTTGTTGCTGTGATCATCCGTGGCAAGTCGTTTTGGTTGCCAAAAGTAGTGATTGCTCGTCGGATATCTTGCTTGAGGTTGTCGTAACAGTGGAAATAGAGTTCAGCGGGGACGATATTTGCTCTGGTGATGATCTCGCACATTCTTCGCGTGAACTCCGCCACGCTGGACTGCTGACTTTGACGTCGGAGCTTGTAGTGTGCATCGGACTTCTCGTTCAGTTGTCCAAAACGTGCAAGCATTGCACGCGGTAACTCATTCCAGTTGGTTGGTGGCGTGAGCGCGTCTTGCCACTGTGGGTTGATTTGCTCCAAGTGTAGAACGCATGCGGTCGACGATATGAGACGGGCACCGTTGGCCGTTGATAAGGCACCGCCAGTCTCTTGCTGCCGTTGGATGGTCTTCGAGGCGGACCACCAACTTAACGCTGTGCCACGCAAAACTGCGGATGAGAGATCAATTTTCTTTTTATAGGCGTTGACCTCAACAGCGGTGAAGTATACCTCCAAACTTGTCAGTCACATCCAAACTGTTGGTCCTTTTGAGTTTGCAGGATAGAACGGTTATCGTGGAGCCGAACGAGTTTTGGATTCTTTCAAGAGTTGGGAATTTCTCTCGCCGAGCACCGCTTCACGCACAATTGTGTTGCTAAGAGCCTCCATCACAATGTTGAGTTGTTGGAGCAGGTGGTTGCTGATCCCCTCAAGCACTGGGATCCGGTTTGCCAGATCCTCGTTGATCCACGCCTGTCGTTGAGTGTCGTTTGTCGTCCCTACTATCATCGTCAAGGCTGTCCGTACGGGCGGTTGGTTTATCGCCATTGGGTCTGTGACCGGACTGGTCACCGAAGCTTTAGGGGTTGTTCCAGTTGTCGCAAAGACTACCACACCAGCATTCATTGTCGCTTCTGGGTTTGCGTGTATTGGCACGCTCTTCTCCTCCATAGCCAACGTCGTAACTGAAGACCCGCTGCTAGTCGTCGGTTGCGCTCGCTCGCTTCACGTCGTAGTCGCAAAGTTTGCAAAGTCTTGACGTGCGAGATGTGTTGACAACTTGTGCGAGGTAGTCCTCCAGATGGAAGAAACAATTGAGTGCCTCTCCAGCATCGTTGTGCTCTGATACAAAGTGTTATGTCGAATGGAGGGTAGATGATGTATAGGTAGAAGTTACAAGGTAGAACATGATTTTGAAGTTGGGACACCTGAGCAGTTAATATCAGTGGCAAGTGTACTTCACTGACAAGTGTCAAAATGATCAAACATGTGTATACAAGTGTCGAGTGATGAATGAGGTATAGTCGAGGTTGTTGGGTTGATTGTCGAGTGACGCGTGCGGAGTCTCATCGTGAGTGGTTGCATTTGAGAAGGCCGGCCGAGAAGTTGGGGGTCTTCGAGAATTGACGGTGAAGATGCGAGATGCATCTTTACAAATCCTGATTTGCCTCGATGCGTTGAGAAGCCGACCAAAAGGTCATGATACTTATGTTCGTAGGTTCGCGAAAGTGGGTGAAGCCGTCGAAAGGTTCAGGGATACCCACTGAGGGTGAGGCAATTCTCCAGTTTGCCCTCGACCTTTGGAGCAAATATGGTGGTCTTCGCGATGGGCTATTTGTGTAATAACACAAATGCCCATTCGGGGAGATTAGGGACTCATGTACGTCTGGTATGTCACACGATGTACCTCGTCTGGTTCATGGTCATTGTCAATTCGTTTCCATTTTACGACCTCAACGGCATCTCTCAATGTTAAAAAAACCATTGTTGTTTAACAATTTGACGTAGAAAATGAGACCTTGCTAAAAGGTGGGCGGGGAGGGTGGGGGATAGGCAGATGCATTGTACAATGTTACATGGGGGGGGAGGGGGATGAAAAACAGTCTAGCAATAAAAAAACGATACCTGACAATAGGAGGCTCTTCCACCTATTACGCAGGATGTGTTCCGACAAGTAGAAGAAAAACTCTAAACAACTCAATACAAAAACGGGATACGTTGTGACATTACAACATAGCCCTTATGTCGGGGTATACCATAACGTAACCATGTACCTTAGGTTCTTTCTTTGCTTTACACATCCTTGTTCATTCAACACAGGTTTGAAAGCATCTGCTCAGAAGTGGCATGTATGCTTTAAACTGTGTCTTTCCCATAATCCTACAATTAGAAAGACGTCATGCATGTCATGACATAGCTTGCTATTCTGATGTCATAGTCCACAGAAAGCAAAACAAAATAAACAACTGGCATTTTGGCAAAAAACCAATAACCCTAAATTAGGCAACCAAGGAGAGTTGCTACGAGTTGCTACATCTTTTGGACTAGCAACTTTCTAGCGACTCGTCAAAAGCACACCACAGTTGGCACATTTTTTGTGGGATGCAACTTGATGAAATGGGTCAACATTGACAGTGTAGCCTTAGAACATGTTCGAAGCTTTGTATTTGTGCCGTATCATTAAATGGAGTTGCTTGGAGCTTTGGTGTGACCGTAGATGCCCAAAAGCTTCTGACTGGTAAATCTCTTCAGAGAGGGAACACAAAGCACAGCTCATGACTGTTGTAGGTCGGTGTGACATAGACCATGGGCAGAAGACGGAGAAGGCAGTATGGATCCCATTTCTTCCAACCGGTAAACTGAATGGTTTGGTCACTTTCAGACTTCAGTGAAGTGTTGTATGTGGAGTCCCCTAAAAAAACGAGTCCCTATGCCGTGTCTGGAGAGAAGTGAAACCCATACTTGTGAGTTTTCCACAACCATGTGTAGTCACGCCCAAACGGCCATCGTCGAAAGAATTCCATCAACAATGATCGATTGCGCATGGAATGGCATAGTCAGGAGATATCCTGTGACCATGTCTTTCACGACTTTCTAGGCTCCGCACAAAACTTTTTGTATGGGAACTTCTCTTAATTTCATAGCAATTGTGTGTCAACCTTCTGATTTTTACGTTGTTCATTGAAAAGCATCTTGTTCGGTTGTCCCTGTTACGTCCAAGAAATTCACGAGTTCCTGAACTCTTTGAGTGGGCATTTTTGTCCTTACATTCATAGCTAGCTGTGTGTCGACCTAAGAACATTTGTGCATCATTCTGCCAATGGAATAATGGACACCTTCCCCGACCTATCTTGTTCTACTTCTGAAGGTTCAGATGCAATCAAACGCTTTCCAAAAGGGTTGCCATAAGTGTCACAAACATTATCAATGTTCTGATACTATTTGTTTGACTTCTTAAAGGTGCCTTGATATTCGCAAACCCCCTTTACTTCTTAATGAAGTTTTTGAAAGCGACTAATCACGATTGGATTCCGTGCGCATTGCTCACCTCGAGCGCCCTAGACCCAGCATATGCCTCTGGTCATGTCATCGTTGTATGTATGCACTTGACATGTTCAAAACTTGTCATCAAAGCACATGAAATTCTGAATAGAGATGATGTAACTGGCCATATTCATTGAATCATCTTCTCCTTTGCAACTCATCCATTGTTATCCTCCATGTTCTCCTTTACTAAAACTTGGTATCTGAGCAAAGCAGTGTAGGATGGGCAACCGACAAATTAACTAAAAGGTTTGAATCTTGAACAAGTCATCACCTCATATCCACCATTCATAAGTTCATAGACCTTGCCACGACATCGGTAAGCAAAACAAGCGCACATGTTAAGGAGTAGTGGTAGCCAACAAAGACTCGTGCTATGTAGGAGCAGTAGCACACTGTCAAAGAAGCTCCCCAGGCAAACCAAGTGACAACAATTGTTTTCACGGTAAATAGCAAACACTGACGATCTCGACAGCCAACTTGATAATGGAATCCTTTGCCTCGTCCGTCTATGGCGACACATGGCATTATGGGAGGCACCGACCGTCAGGCTTGCATGAATGAAGTCCCATGCCATGATTTGTTTGGAATTGAGAGCCTCAACTCCCATCCATCCCAAGAAATCAATATGGCAATGGAGGAGCTTCAGAATAAGTGCATGTGGGAAGTAACATTTAGGGAAAGGAATCTCCGACTCACGAGCGAGACCAACATTCAACCAGAATTTCCTCAACCATTCTATCCTACAAACACCAAAAGACTGACGGTTCAGATGTTGATGACGATTTTGGAGGCGTACTTCACTATTGCACGGGTCGACAATGACAAAAAGGAAATTGACCTCACAGCCGTGCTTTGTGTGGCACGCCTTTGAGTTTATGTTCAAGTGAAAGGACCATCCAACAACAAGAGGAGATCGGCAAATCTTCATCAATAACGCACGACACCGATATCACATCGTCGACCATATGCATTTTCCCTCTTGAGAGTACCAATCAAACGTGGCATGATTGATGACTATATCACCAGATTGGATGGAATTTGTGTGTGCCATAATTGCACACTCTAGAAATATGAATGAGAAGTCTTACACACTACAGAGGCTTCAACATCTACATCGTTATTCCAACTTGGCAGAGTTACAAACGGAATCGCCATGAAATGATGACCAATACTGACCTCAACCTTGATGATGTTTGTTTGTACTACAACACAACCTGAAGCAAGACAACACGTGAGCAATCACCTGATCACAAAAAACCCGAACCAAGACATCAGGTGAGCAATCACCTGAGCCATTCGTAACCTTTTACAAAGGTTCATCATAGTAGATCACATCGGGATTAGGGTTCCAACGGATTGTAATCCCCAGGCCATTATCCATATCATGGCGCATGGAAGTCACAGTTGTCAAAAACATTGTCTCCGATGGAGATTGACAAAGTTGATCAATACAGGTAACAACTCTGTTGGATTTAGAGGAAGCCGGGGCACATCTTGTGCAACCACAAAGAATGGAAACTAGAGGCCAAGATGGGGGGCAACTGATAGAAGAAATAGAGAGATAGAAAACTGTAGGGGTAGACGGAGAGACTCCTATTTAGTCGAATAAAACCTTCACCAACAGATTGCGCATCGCTATAGATGAGGATTCATAAGATCACAACGTTTGACCAGCAGTATGAGGACGGCCAAACAGTGATAGTGCTATGAGTATAACAGAGGGGTTATAAATTTTGCATAATGGTAACGGCACTACTGGATGGAGGCGTTTCTCATAGTTTCATCGGTAACGACATGGTTTGAAAGTCAAGTTTGCAAACAAAACCAAGGTTGTTTTAAGGGAATTTTGTTGTAGGGATGAGTGTGGACTCGTGGCCATCAAAAACCACTCCAAACATAAACTGGGGATTTGTACGACAAAACGCTCTTAAGGACTTGTCCAATGAGCAATCACTGTGTTGTCTTAGGACATACCGTTAAAACGTGTAGGTAGACTAGAACAACAAAGTTATCTAGTGCAACATCAATGGCAGGAGAAGACTCTTGCATCCGATTAAGTGACCCACGATGCCATGGCGGTTACGAAAAGTAGCAAACTTGGGAGAAACAGAGGAAACTACAATAATCTCAAAACTCTAGCTGATATCCCTGGACACGGCCAAACGATATCTGTAACATGGAGCACACGCATGGCTTGTCCATGTGGAAAACAAAGTGAAGGGGAATAACTTATAGCAACAGATGCAGCCACATTGGCCTCGACACTTGACAAGTTCGCAGTTGTTATGAAGGAGCTTGCATCCCTCGTTGAGGAATTCAAACGGGTTCTTCCCGAGAAACTTTGCCAAGAGGTACTCTTGCAACGAAGTGTTTATCAATGGATAGGCCTGAAACAAGGAAACAGACACACGGTCAAAGGGACATATTGGATGAGCAACTATGAGCTAACCGAACAGAAGAAGAAGCTAGTCGAGATGGTCGGTCAGGTGTTTGTCAGGTCTTCCATGTCACCTTACAATGTACTTACATTTTTTGTGCAAATTAAAACCTGTCAGATGCAGATGTGTGTGGATCATGGGCATTGAAAGACATCGCCATCAAGAGCTGCGGTCCACTTCCATGAGAAAACAAACTGTTTGGCCAAATCAACGAAATAAGACTTTCCACCAGAATCAACATGCACAAGAGCAATCATCAGATCCACGAATCTCATAACGACGTTGATAAGAAAATGTTATGCACACCATATGGGTACTCAAAGTTCACGGTCAGGTTGTTTGCACTCACAAATGTCCCTATTACATTTATGGTAGTAATGAACAACATTTATTGGCCGTACCTCGACCACTTTGTTGTTGTGTACCTTGACTGCGTCTTGGTACACAGTTGCATCCCAGAGAAGCATTTTGGACATCTCCAGAAAGCTCTTAGTATCTTAGAAAGATAATTTTTCTTTAAAAACCCTCAAAGTGTAGTCTTTTTCATCGTTTGATCAAGTTTTGGGGCCAAAACTTGGTTGGCTGTGGATGGATCACCATGGACCCGCCAAAAATGGAGGTCATCGCTAGTTGGCTGATACAGACCAATGTTTGGGATGTAAAGGCGTTTTTAAGATTCTGTATTGTCTACCGTTGATCCATGAATAACTATGCCCCGGTGTCAATGCCTCTCTTTGATCTAAAGTGTACAACTGTTGAGTTGAGTTGGGTAGAAAATAAACAAGAAGCGTTTAACTCTTTAAGAAACCCTTTTCACAATGATAACGGTATGACTGACACATCCAATGGTGGAATCTGTTATAGCCAAAACTACATGTAACTGAGAAATCAAATCCATTCTCCAAGATAACAACGTGGAGAACAAAAGGTTGATTACATTTCATGAACGCTACATGGACACAAACCCAACTGCATGGTAAACAAAAGGAAATCTTCATAGTTGTGCATGCGTTGACGACGTGGCGATCTTATGTGGACGTTTGACGATGCATTGGTCACACCAACCACCCTGCACTCAAACATCTCAAGACTCATCCATATCTGAGCTGTTGAGACACTCAATGGATGGAGTTCCTTGAGTCTAAATTTGATTATGACATCGAATTCCAAACTAGAAAGAAAAAATCCATCAGATGCTTTAATTCGACGACTAAGCTTGATGACCGGGGATGACACGTTGCTTTTGAAACAAGACACACACCTTGCAAGGATGTTTAATGGGTACAGAAATGTTGAGAAATACCTACCTTTGATGACCTGATTCAGTCTAGAAGCATCTCGTGGTGCATTTTCTCTAATCCAGAGGGACCTGAAAATTCATGTCTTCAAGTTTGGAGGGTGAGGTTCCTGTCTTACCTCCTTTTCATCAATGGTAATGTTTTGAGGAGTGTTTTACCCTTCAACTTCCAGCTGAAGGGTACTTGGTCAACATCCTTCTTCATTCATCCTCTCCCCAGCATGGGATTCATCTCCTCGTGACCTTTTAGCTGCCCGTGTCTCTTGAAATTCATAGAAAATCTACAACTTCCAAGTGTTCATTAAGCTGCCATTAACTAACATCAGTCTCTTGACCTCTCGGGGTGGCAATGCAACTACCCAGATAGTCATACAAGCACATAGCCACTGCAGGTGATGGTCCACTTGAGGTGCCAGAGCACGGTGCCTCATTGCTACTTAAGGGGCTCACTCCATTCAGTCCAAAATGCCTTCAGATTCCTTCGATTACACTTCAAACTATGTTCTAGCGGTTACCTGCAGCATCTATCTCTTAAGATCAACCCCTAACACTATAAGCCAGTTCCTAAGGAAGCACCTCCTACAAAAGCATGAGTCTCTTCTAGTGCACACAGGTGAGTTTGCAAGTAGTCTATTGTAAGTCTGGTCCCTATAACTAGACTCAAGGGATCCAAGACGGGATCAATATGGCCCCAAAAAACCGTATTCTTGGATATATCCCTACGTTTGGTTCAAGGTCCTATTCGCTTGTCCCTCCTGTGGCATACATGTTTTGCCAAACATTGTATATCCCGCCTCTCCAAGGTCAGTAAAACTTCACGCATCCACATTCGGTAAATCTTGACATGGTATCAGAGCATGACAACGACCTTTGACAGTAAAGAGAAACTTTACACGACCCTAAAACTATGGAAGTTGACACTAAGATCTCTTACAACGTTAACGTGGTTGCAGATTTATGTAGTTGCATGTAGTATAAGTCTTTGCTTAGAAGCCTCGTCTCCCATTATGTGCACCAAATTGTGGATGTCTCTGCACTCAGATTCTTGTTTACACAGCGGCTTAGGGTCCTTCATCTCAAGTTTGAGGCGAATGTTTCAGGCTAACACAGAGCATCCATGTAGAAGGCAAGAGGAGAAGAATCATCTACTCCATCGTGCAATTCCCAGAAGACAATACCGGAAAAACCAGCATATTGGTCCATGAAGGTGGCAAGCACAACCTCAGCATTCTACCCAAGACTAGCTGACAAAGCTGGAATAGCCTGACATACATCAAGAGAACCAGTGAATATGACGGTATCACTCTATGTAGCACTAGCTCACAAAGCTGGAATGAAAAAGCATGAAGCAACTTCCATGATCATCCGCAACCATGTCAGCGTGTACAACGCAAGCTGACAAAGGTGCAACGGAAAAGCAAGAAGCTCTTTCCATTTCAACAACATCTCCATCATCCAAAACACCAACTGATATAGCTATAACCTCAGAAAAGTTTACGATATCAGTAACATCGATGAAAACTAGCTTAACATTTACAACACCAGCTGACTAAGTTGAGAGAAAACTGTAGTTTTCAACATCAATTGCAACAAATACAATTACCTCATCATCTGCAACTCTAGCTGACAAAGCTAGAAAAATGCTACAGATTACAACATCTACCAGGGTATCTACAATTGCTCCATCATTCACAACGGTAGCTGACAAAGCTGCAAAATCAAACAAGTCAATATCATCCACCACAAACACCCCTCCATTATCCACAAAAGTAGCTGATGAAGTTGTTTAATTATTTGAGATTTCATCATGAACAAAAACAACTATGATTGACACTAGTAGTCAACTAGCCACAACTTTTGCCATCAAAGCAAGAGTATAAATCAAAGCAGTTGGAACTTCTCCATTTTCCACACCATCATCTATCAAAGCAAGGAAATCATCCATCCAAAGTTTTTTTTGCACCTACTTGCTCGTCGACATCGCGAGAGAAACACTTGGAAGAAATGGCTTCGCCTCTCTAATCAATGTTCTTACACTATTATGTGTAAACGTTTCCAACCATGAAGAACATGAAAAGGTATCTCTATCACCTTTTATGAATTCTACATTGCATGTTTGGCAAGAAATGCCCGCAAGTAGCAAAGAGAAAATGCTCACACTTCACCTCCAAGTTTTCAAGACAACACACATTCTTTACCAACACGTTAGTGGTGTTTTTTTTTTTTTTTCCTCAATACCTTTCTCTCAAGTTTGTGAGTGCCGGGGACATCCCTCACCCCCTTCTACGGGGTTGGAATAACTTTTCCCGAAAGCACACGCAATCAAGAATTACATTATTTGGTTCTCAATGTCAGTATTCCTTCTATGGAGCGGATATCACCTCTTACAATGTAAAGTTCCTCTCTGAAGACCACCTCTTTGTGGAGTTCAATTATGGGATGGACGATGGGATGTAATATTCACTATTGCTTTTGTCTCAAATTGTTGAATACTAAGCTGCCTTTGTCTCATCAGCGATTCCCACTGTCGTCCGGTGAGATGTAAGAAGGCACTTTCATGGAAGTATTGTCCTCCATTTGGTATCCCTTCATCATAACAAAACTGGTAGCATTAATATCTGTATGGTTTCTGACTGCGTGGAATAGTCGGAGGAGTATCTGTGGTTGGAAGCTTGCATGAGATCACGTTTGAAGTTCCTCCCAGTGGCACTAGTAGAGCTGGTAACTCTACTCTGGCCAAATTCTTTGGCACCATCTCCAATGTCCACTCCCTTGTTGCATCCTTTGAGAACACATGAAGTGAATTAAGGAGCAAAGACTCCTTTACTTTATTCAAGGCATCCACAATAGCAAGACTCATGTTGTATTCATCCCCAAAATCCATGTTGGCAAGAATAGATTACAAAAAATGATACATCGGTGCCATTGTGAGAGGTGACGTTGGTGTTCCAACAACAAACAAAGGATTTCTCCCATCTCGACATCAGAAAACATGTCAACCTTAGCAAAGACATTACTCGGACTGCCCATTGAAGACAAGGGAGGCTCCATCTTTACAAGGCTCAGTCATAAAATGTTTTTCTTACGGCTCTTTGACCCACATCATGGGTGGCACGCCTGAAGAAACCACCTTTGGGCAATAGCCCACTTATGCCACACTTCATGGCCTTTATGCTGGAGTCAACATCCTCAACTGATGCTCGTAGTGCTCTGAAAATCAAGGTGGGATCCTCCACCGACCTTGTCTTGAAGGTTGCCGACAACTCCCAACTTCCTCCTACAACAACTACATAGAATACACATTTTGGCTAGTTCGACAGTGATCAAGAGATGTTTCAGCTTGAACAAAACTAATTGGGGCATTTTTGAAAAAATCCTCCATCAATGTGACCGAAAACCGGTCAGATGCGCATGTGCATGGAGTATTGTNCTGCCCATTGAAGACAAGGGACGCTCCATCTTTACAAGGCTCAGTCATAAAATGTTTTTCTTACGGCTCTTTGACCCACATCATGGGTGGCACGCCTGAAGAAACCACCTTTGGGCAATAGCCCACTTATGCCACACTTCATGGCCTTTATGCTGGAGTCAACATCCTCAACTGATGCTCGTAGTGCTCTGAAAATCAAGGTGGGATCCTCCACCGACCTTGTCTTGAAGGTTGCCGACAACTCCCAACTTCCTCCTACAACAACTACATAGAATACACATTTTGGCTAGTTCGACAGTGATCAAGAGATGTTTCAGCTTGAACAAAACTAATTGGGGCATTTTTGAAAAAATCCTCCATCAATGTGACCGAAAACCGGTCAGATGCGCATGTGCATGGAGTATTGTGCGTTAAATGACATCACAATCAACAACCACTATACCCTTCCGCATGGCAGGAGTTCTCACTAGAATCAACTTGTGCATCGGCTTTTATCAAATCCGCGTATCTAAATAACACATCAAGAAGATGGTGCTCCACGACAGATGTGGGCACTTGGAGTTCACGGTTATGCTATTTGAACTCACAAAGGCTCCTACAACATTTATGGCGGCAATGACCAACATTTTTTTGCCGTACCTTGATGACTTTGCCGTCGTGCATCTCGATGACATCCTGGTGTACTGTCGCACTCCGGAAGAGCATGATGGAAACCTCAAAAACTCTCTTGAGGCAACATCATCAGCGGCGGATGGATCACCATGGAACCAAAGAAAGTGGAGGCGACCGCTGATTTGTCGATGCCAGCTAATGCTAGGGCGTAAATACATTTGTGGGATTTTGTAATTACTACCGTCAATTTGTAAAAAACCATGTCCGGGTGTTAGAGCTTATCTCTGATCTCACTCATAAAACAATTTAGTGGAGTTGGGAAGATAGAGAAAATGAAGAGTTTACCTCTTTAAGAAGCATTCTGACCCTAGCGCTTCTCCTACAATTGAAAGATCCACGTCATGGTCACCGACAAATTCGATTGAGAAATCGGGGGCGTTCTCCTCCAAGGCAACATCAGTGGAGAACTACGTGGACCGAAATTGAACTACATAATGCACAAAAATGATGTACTTGCAGTTGTGCACGCATTCAAGAAGCAGTGTTACCTGGAATACCGACAATGTATCGTCTGCCCCGACCACCATGCACTCATTTTTTTCAAGACCAAACAGTCAACAAAAACATTGGATGGAGTTCCTTGAGTCCAACTTCGACGAAAAATTTGATTACCAAACTAAAAATCCAGCAGATGCTGTTGAAAAATTGCCCCTCCGCATGCCCAAGTGCGGCGCCGGGAGGCGCTGACGAGCCGCCAGAAAATAGAAACTCCGCTCCGGCGGATCTGGCGACTCGACATTTGCTCGGATTCTAGAATGGAGGATTGCCCCTGAAAGTTGACAAGTCGCTGAATCCGGTGGAAGTTGTTTCGCCGGAATCGGACAAGTATCGAGGGAGATATGGCTTTCTGAAGTTGAGGTATGCGCAGCGGCTCTGTGAGCCGCTGCGACTCGAAATCCGGTCGATAATCGACCGGACCGAGTAACAAAAGTACCATGTGGAGAAAATGCTCCGACAGTCCTGCCGAGGCGTCCGGTGGATGATCCACCTGATCCGGCGGATCATCCACCGGATCCATTAGTGCAGGTTGTTACTGAGGGACTTCGCCAAAATCCTGGCTCGACGTCCAAAACTCAGTATTACGTTTTGTTACACAGGGACTTAGTCAAAATTCTGACTGCAGGTACGCGGACAGGTTTCGAACCTCGTCACACCCCATCACCAAACACAACCCAAAAGAGGGTAGGGTGCGTGGAAACAGTGCAGGAAATCCTCACACCATGTGCAAAGGGATATGCGCCTTGGGAAAGGCGCTTCGCACGTGAACGAAGGCGCCACGGCGAGTGGCGGTGTCAGGCTTCTGTGGTGGGTGAGACCTGCGCTTCGGCAAGCATAACTTGAGCTACGCTTGGCCAAATAGCGCGCGGTTTGGTGCGTTGGAAAGCTCATGACTAGCCCTATAAATATTGTGATCATGTCCATGTTCAAAAACTAACTCAAAATGACATTATTCCCTTCGCAAACTGACTGTCTCTAAACTCCTGCTCACATAGCGTGAGGCGACCAGAAAGCTCACGCTCAGTCTCAGATTCGCCCAAAACAGTAGACGTGAACCACTAGAGGCGATCAGACAAATGTCGGGACCGCAACACGTGGATCTCATCCTGACAGATTCTCTACGTTGGCAACCAGATGTGATGACCGAGATCAAACTGTTGCTTGTCCAATGAGAGCCACACATTCTGAAGCTATTCGCAAAGGCCATTTTTGGGTTCGTCATCCCCTACTTGCGATGGTGATTCACTTTTTGGGTCATTGTACCACTAAACAAGGAGTTGTTGTGGAGGCTAGTGAAAGAAGGAAACGACACTGGTCCAGGTGGACCCTTTGGTGAGGAAAACACACTCAAGAAGCTGGAAACAATTTGTATGTGGGACCATATGCAGCTCGATGTGGAAGTTTCTGAAAATCGTGCGACACTTTTGTAGATCTATACAACGTAATAGTTTGGTCCAATGAGTGACCATAAAGTCATCCTCGAGTAAGGATTCTTGTACCGACACAATCCTCAAATAGACTGGATCAGTGGATTGGTCCATGTCAGCATAAATGGTTAAAAATGACACCTACCTGTGGTCAAGCGACCCACGACGCAGCTGCGGTTACGGGAAGGAGCATAGGTGAAAGCAACCAAGGAACGTGCAGCAGTTGCTAAACTCAAACCGATTTCTTTAGACATGGCCAAGAGATATCTATGACATTGCTAGTCCACATGGAGATAGGAAAGCAGAAAATCGTAGCAATAGAGGTGACTACATCGGCCATGACACCTGACAAGTTCGCAACCGTTATGGAGGAGTTTGCATTGCTCAAAGGGTATTTTCTCCATGAACTACCCCGAAAGGTCCCTCTGCAATGAAATGTCAATCACTAGTTGGACCTGAAGCATGGCAGTAGAAGAATAGTGAAGGGGACCTAAGGATGAGCAACCACGAGATGACCAAACCCAAGAAACAGCTAGACGAGATGAACGGCCAGGGATACATCAGACCCTCCACGTCACCCTATGCGACACCTGCACTTCTTTTGTGAAAGAAAACCAGAGAGATGTAGACGTGCGTGTACTACCAAACATTGAACAATGTTACCATCAAGAACGACTGCGCTCTTCTGAGAGTAGATGAACTTTTTTACCAACTGTGCAGGGCACAAATCTTCACCAAAATTGACCTACGCAGCTGATAGCAACAGACCCACCTATCAGATAAGGACATTCAAGAAGATGGTGTTCCATGCCAGATACAGACATGTTGAGTCTACAATTATGCTGTTTGGACCCAGGGATGCCTCCGTGACATTCATAGCGGTGATGAACGTGTTTTGCCCATATCGTGATGAATTTGTTGTGTATCTTTGTGACATTTTGGTGTACAGCCATATCCCAGAGGAGCACAATGAAAACATTTTAAAAGTTCTTAAGATCTCCCAAAAGTTCTCAAGGTTTTACAAATGGAAAACGTTTACAGAAACGTATTGAAATGCGCCCTTGGTTTCCATGTGATCGAGTTTCTGGGCGACTGACGGGATCACAATGGACCCGACAAAAGTGGAGGCGGTCACTCATTGGCTGATGCTGACCATCGTTCGGGACGTCCAAGTGAAGATGGGATTTTGAACTCACTACCATCTATTTGTGAAGGACTACGTCCGGGTGCCGGGGCCTCTCTCCAATCTCACTCATAAAACCACCAAGTGAAGTTGGAGAGACAACAAAAAAGAAGCATTATACTCTTTAAGAAACACTTTGACCTCGGCGCCAGTCCCACAATTGGCGGACCTAACGGTGGACTACATCATGGCCACCTATGCGTTTGATCGGATCGGTTTTGCTCCAAGACAACGACGGTGGAGAGAATCTGGTTGCGAGCTTGTCGCAACCAGATTCGCGGGCTGGAGCTCAACTATGCATTGCAAGATTAGGAGATGCTCGTAGTCATGCACGTATTCAAAACGTGGTGGTACTATATGAAATGCGTGTGATGCATCATCGGCACCGACCATCATGCTGAAATACCTCAAGTGTCAGCCAAATCTAGGACGTCAATAACCTCGATGGATGGAGTTTTTTTCTGTCAAATTTCGGCTACGACATCAAGTACCAACCTGGAAAAAAAATTAGGGCAAATTCTCTGAGTCGGTGATCAGAATTCAACGTTGAGATTAACGGGCTACTTGTCGAACAAGGCGTGTGCCTCTTCATGCTGTTTGCAAAAGGTTACGAGGAGCTCGGCGGGTAAAAACAAAACAAGCTGTGGTTTGACAAACCCTACTGGCGATTACAATCCACCTTGCTCCACCAAACGAGGAGTTGCGAGGATGCTATTGGAAGAGTGCCACAATTCCGGTCCAAATGGACACTTTGGCAAAGACAATACGCTAGAGAAGCTGGCAAAGTATCATTGGTGGGGCAAAATGCAGACCAACGTGGCAGCATTGTGTAACCTATCAAAGGCATGAATTCTCCACCAGATTATTCCAATCTCGTAGCACAAGATCACTAGGAGTACTCCAACCTCTTCCTGCTCGAATAGAGCCATCCATGGCCATTGCCATAGACTTTGTGATGAGATTACCTGCCACTCCCTAGGACTATGACGATGTCCTTGTAATGGTGAACATGTTTTGAAGAATGTCGCACGTTATTCTGACAACGCCCACTGTCACCATAGAAGGAATAGGATGAATGTTTTAAAATCAGACCGTGCGGCTACACGGCGTGCCATGCATCATCATCAGTGATAGAGATTTCCGCTTCACTAGCCGTTTTTGGCCTAAAATCATGACGCGTTATGGGAGTCAAACCGAGTGGACCAACCAGACGCTTGAACTGCTTCTTCACACTTTATGCAAATTGCACGGCACGGCTTGGACTGCGAAACTGTTGACTGCCGAACTTGCATACAATTCTACAACTTCTACTGCAATGGATACAATTCTGTCCAAAGTGCGTTACGTAAAACTTCCCACCACGCCGGTGGGAATACAATGCCAGAGAAGTATTCCCGTGGTCGACATCCACCGACGGGATTTCTCTGGTGTTCAGGAGGAAACACGACAGACCCTCGCAAAGACACAAGTAACAATGAACCGAGCAGCGGACCAACATCGCATCGATGAAGTCATAAGCGCTAGCAACCGAGTTCTTTTCAGCTGGACAAGCATCATAGTACGCACACATGAGTGTGCGAAGATTAGACCCTGGTGGCTGGGACCACTTGAGATCAAGTGAATGAAAATCTCTGTCATTTCTTATTCTCACCCGCCTAATAGCGCGGCGATCCACACTTTCTTCCACATTAGCAAGCTCAAGTCTTATTAGGACCCCAGCAAGATCTTCCCCATCAGAGATGTCATACGGAACCTCTGCCTCTTATTCAAGTGAACAGGGATACGGAGTATGCAATTGAGGACATCTACAAACATTGACTCTGCAGAAAGACGACCGAGTATCTGGTCAGGTGGCACGGCTACGATGTCGCGCAAAACAGCTAGGAGCCCTACGAAATCCTTTATTACGTTGATCATCTGATTGTTGGCTACTACCGTGGTCACGGGCGTACGTCTACATATGCGTCGGGAAATTGGGACAGAAGGAAACTGTGTTGTGTTAGTCTGGACAAGACCATTTTCTGCTGCCACACGCACTTGGTCTGAAGTGTGTGGCCTGCTGCGTCCAGACTTAGCACCTGAGCAACGGTCGCTGCTCAGCCGCGATAGGGAAAAGTTGCATTCAAGACTCAGCATGAAAAATGCACCTGAAAGTGAGTAATGACTGAGTTGAAAACAAGAATGAAGTACGGTATGAGACCCATCCCACACTAACCAAGACACTTACCTCTGTGAGGCTTGTTATTTGATCTACCAACCAATCAGGAAACTACCTTATTTTCTGGATCATGGGATTGGTGAGCTACCTTGTTTTCTGGATTATGGGGTTGGTGAACTTGCCAGAGGACCAACAACTCCATTCACAGTAGCCGGTGGATGCTGTCGATGGAGCAGGGTGTGCACTGCTACCAAGTGGAAGACTCCACATAAGGAGACGGGAGACACGTCTCTCAAAATGGTGCGACGTCCCCTCCATCGCTCAGCATCCACCATCATCAACGTCTGCCGAGTGAGTTGTCTGCACGAGCATGTACACCATGCAAGTGGTCATAGTACAGATTAATGAGACAGTGTGTGTGAAAATCACAACACTCCCCCATGATCCATGGGAACGAATGTACATGCACATGCTGAGGTCATGAACCCACATTACACACCATAAGTCATTCTCCACCAAGCCCCTATGCCCCAACATCTTAGCAAAGCCTCATTCATGGACTAGTTGATTGAGTTAGCAAGAGGAGTGATGGACTGTGTTGCCTGGCGAGCGGAGTCAACCGCCAACAAAGTGGAATCAATCATCTGGTCAGTGGAGTCAGTGGCTGAAGAGGCAAACTCAGATGCATGGTGAACCGCTGGAAGAACAGACTCGGATGGGGACTTTGAACAGTGGGAGTGTCTGGTGTATGGACACGTAGACGAAGCGGTAGAACCAGGGACTATGGTCACTAATGGGCGGAGAGCAACGTTGCGTTCCAGTTGAGAATCTCACCCACGCGGCGGTGAAGATAGGCCCGGGATGGTTCCAGCACGAACAAAAGGGAGATTGTGTTGAAAAATCTCCTGAAAGAAGAATGCGTCATGCGACTCAATGATACAGAGCTGAACTGGACCCCAAAACCGTCAAGCATTTGACTGATAAGAAATCCCAAGAAAGGTACAGAAACTATCACCAGGTACCTATTTGCAATCCCATTTGTCCTACGGGAGCGAGATACTGGCGACACAATCCCAGACGTGCGCTGGACAAAGATCTGCGTGTTTTCCACACAAAAACTGGTAGGGGTGACGAGATGAGGAGCCCTGTTCCAAACCCAAGTCATGTACACCATGGCCTTGAAGAAGAAGTCCTCAAAAAGATCAATCTCAATGCACACAAAATGGACCGCATCAGCCAAGGTGCAGTTCCATCGCTCAGCAACACCATTCTAGTCCAAAGTGTAGGGCACAGAGGTCTCATTTCTAATGCCATGGCTCATGAGGAAGGCATCTGTCTCCCCATAAACTCACTATCCAGGTCAGAGCAGAAGAAGAAAAGTTGACGGCCACACTTGCGCTCTGCAAAAAGGAGCCAATCACAAATCACAGCCGTAGCGTCACTCTTCTACAAGAGGCAGAACATCGACCAAGACCAAGAGTAGTCATCAGTGAGGGTGAGCATGTAACGACCACGCTGTGCAATAGACACAACAGGGAAAAGAACAATGAGGTCAGACTGGACCAAGACAAGCAGGTGGGAGGCTCGGGATGTAAGCCGGATAGTGCCAACGACACTGGTTATGGCTTAAGGCCTCTTTGAATGTGTAACATGAATATGGATCTGGAATATGCAGAAAAAATCTGTGAGATTGGTTCAAGAGCGGGGTTGATCCATCAAGAATTGAGGAAGTTACGTCCGGCCAAAGGTTGGACTGGCTGAGGGGAAAAAAGGTGACAATAATTCATCTCCAAGGACCAGGTCTCGACCCTTAGAAGACCCAACGAAGCCGAAACGTGCCTTGGGGTCCAATTAGGAAATGAATCAAGGATCATTGAGGCCCAAGGGTGCTTTGGATTGGCACCCCGATGAGTTTTACCAGAGAGGCCGCTTCGGGCGGGCGTCTCTGCCACTAGTGGCACAGCCAGCGGCAGATTGTTGTGGTTTTACAGAAACGGTCATATCTCTGCCGTTCCTCCATGGAATAATATGAATCTTGGTGCATTGGAAAGCTGAAATGTTATGCTGAGACAATAATGCTCATCCTTGGCATGTGCAGAGCCACACACAGCTCGGCAACCTCGGGTTTCTAGAATGTGTCATCATGTACATACATTCTTCTATGTTGACACTTGAGTAGCAAGTACAGTTTGCTCCCATTTTGCTACACGTGTTCTCGTGCTCCCCCAAGATGATCCTACACCTTCGTATACACTGGGAGGGGTGTTCCGGCCTCCTCTTAGTCGCTGTTATCCTCGGTTGGTGCTTGCATTCTCTAGTTGAGGCTAGTACACCTCACCCACTTTGCACTTGATATCAGAGCCACCCTTGGTTGAAGGACGCAATCATCTATGTGGCAACCTCTCCTGGTCAATGTAGGCCAGCACCCATCTTGTCTCTTAGCAGATCCTTGACTAAGGTCAACCACACACTCCAATGACAAGGCTGTAACTAGAGGACTGGTTTGAGAAAGAAGTTGCACCAGATTTAAAGATGAATTCATCTGGCACATTCTCAATGGCCGTGGGGTTCGATGCGCAAGGCAAAGTAACACCAGCCACAGTGTTGCAAAATTTACTCGCCGACATGCAGGCTAAGGTGGACCTGTTGGAGATGCAAAACAAATACGTCAATCAAGAGCTAGTGAAGCATTGAGCACGAACACTAGTGGCAATTATCTCCACACCTAGAGCTACAGTGGGCGACCCGAGCCCGCCTAAGCTTGAGCCATTTGACCCATCAAAGAATTGTGGACAAGCTTAGTACGTTTAGATACTCGAACTAGAGTTGTACTTCACTACCAGCGGTCTGGATGTCACAAGGTACAAGGTGCGCCGTGACTATGCCATGACCCTGTTGAGAAGGACATCATTGGATTGATGGGCCAATGTGATGCGGTCCGACTGACATGGCAGTAGAGCATCAATGGTCACTGTGATTGCGGCCGTGACCGGATTCTCAACCCCATCGGCTCCAACTTGTAGCAGTGGTAACCCTACCGTGAAATGGCCAACCTCATGGAAGGAGTTGACGAAGTAATTCATTGAGCGAATCAACGTGGATGACGTGAGGAACAATGCACTCGCCAAGCTACGTCGACATTGTCAAATGGGCAACGTCGCCGACTACACCTGCAGGCTTTGTGAGATCATTGCCAACTATGGCTCGAGTCTCATGAATTGTACATCGATTATAGTAACGGCCTCAAGAATGACACCAACGCTGTGATGGTGATGCACGGCCTCGACGATGACCTGTATGGGATGATCGTAGCAGCAAATCGGTGTGACTCGCACATGCAACAGGCTCATGCCAACAGCCACAACTCTTTTGGTAGTGGTTATGACAAACGGGCTGAAAGCGACAACACGCTCATGGAGATTTGAGCATTGCAACAACACAAGTGCTACAATTATAGCACGCCTGGCCACATTACGGATGATTGTCGGAGTTCCAAAGAAAGGCGATAGTAAGGGTAAGCGGCATGGGAAGGGGAAGCAAGATAAAAAGGAAGCAGAGAAAGTAACAAAGGAGTCCAAAAATGAGGAGAGCGGGAGGTGAATGCCATTTCTTTTGGCTCCTCTCAATCCAAACTGTCACTTGACCGTACATCCAAACGCCTTGCGGTAGTAAAGGGAGTTTTGGAGGTCAAGGCATGAGATTTGGGGTATGAGGTAGAGTAACTGGGCTTCTCTTGGAGGCGCATTTGAAAGGTGTCAAGGACAAGGTGGGGACTTTGCTTGATTTTGGCATGAGCCACAGTTTTGTGATTGTGGATTATGCTCCTAAGTGGGTCCATGCGCTCACGAGCAAGAAGCGGACCGCTAACCAATTGGACACAACGATTGAAGAGGAATTCTTGGCACGTCTCCTCTCCATTCGTGTGAAGAAGCTTCACATAATGACGGTTTACCGGGTATGTCCAATCAAGGATTAAGTTGTGCTCCTTGGACATGAATTCCTCCATAAGTACCGTCCCGCCATCAATTGGAAGGCGTGTACCGTCTCGGTCAAGCTCGGAGACAATGAGTATCCCCTGCCTACATGGTCCAAGGAAGAGGCCGTGAAGGAGGAGTTTTACAATGAGGAAGCGTTGTAGCAGTCGACGCCTTGCAAGGTGGAACTGGTACCATTAATGTTGAACTTGATGTAGCTCAAGTTTGTGATTCGAAAAAAGGACCATTTTCTTGGGCGTTTGCGAGAGGTGTGGAGGGCAATTTCAACAAACCATAGGAGGTGGCGCCTACTGTGGTGCATGGGACAACTTGTGAGTAGCTAGAGGCCCAAGGAAAGTTCGCTGCGGTGTCCGTGGGGCTTTGAAAGGTGTGTACAGAGTTGAAAGACGTGCTCTCTGGCACCCTCCCAATGGGCCTGGCGCCGAAGCGGGACGAGGACCATCGCGTTGACCTCAAACCTGGAGCCTGCACGCCTGTTCGTACAACATTCCCCTTGATCAACGCGCAGCTATAGGAGCTCAAGAAGTAGCTAACTGAGACGAAGGAGCATGACTTCATCTGCCCTTCCTTGTCTCCTTATGCTACACCTGTCCTGAATGTCGACGAGAAGATGGGAGAGATGCACATGCGCGTGGGCTGACAGATGTTGAACCAGATGACCATCAAGAACCGGTACCCACTTCCATAAGTCAAGGAGCTCTTCGATCAGCTCTGTGCGGCTTACTTCTTCACAAAGATCGACCTCCTATCCGGCTACCACTAGATCCAAATTGCAACGGATGATGTGGAAAATATGACCTTCCGCACTCGCTATGGTCACTACTAGTTTCTTGTGATGCCTTTTGGGTTGAGCAATGCGTCGGCCACCTTCATGATGGGACTGAAGGACATCTTCAAGCCATAGTTAGATGTTTGGGTGGTAGTGTACGTCAGCGACATCTTGGTGTGTAGCTTGACGACGGAGGAACATGAGGAGCATGTGAAGAAGGTCCTTGAGATTTTGATGAAGGAGAAGGTTTTTGCAAAGCTCTCTAAGTGTGATTTTGCATTGGGACAAGTTGCATTCCTTGGATACATAGTTGGAAATGGAGAGATTTCCATGGATCGACGCAAAGTATCTGCCGTGCAAGAGTGGACAAGGTTGCAAAGTGTGCACGATGTGCAAGCGTTCCTTAGTTTCTGCACTTACTACCACAGATGTATCCTTGGCTATGTGGGAGTGTCAGCGCCACTCCCCAATCTCACTCGCAAGGATTGCGAGTGGAGTTGGAGAGTTAGAAAGCAAGAATCCTTTGAGCATCTTAGAAAGGCTCTGACCTCTATGCCGGCCTTGCACGTGGCCGAAAGTGGCCGTGAGTTTGAAATGGCGACAAAATCATCAGGCCTAGTCATTGGTGGTAACCTTTTGTTGGACTTTGGCGACAGGTCCCAGCTGGTTGTTTACTACTTGTGCAAGTTGCGTGGGACGGAGCTAAACTACACCACCCATGACAAAGAGATGCTCATTGTGGTCGCAGCCTTCAAGAACTGGCAGTGCTACCTCAAGGTGTAAAAATGCACGGTCTACACCGACCACCACACGTTGATGCAATTCAAGACGCAGCCAAACCTGAATTGGCAGCAAGCACATTGGGTAGAGTACCTTTAAGTCATACCTTGACTACGAGATCGTGTACCGGCCGGGTCACATAAACCGAGCTGACGTACGCTCACGGCGACTGGACCTAATGATGTGGGTCGCGTCTCTCACCATCCACGAGGATGCCTTCCTAGAGAAGCTCTTCACAGAGGGATACGAGGCACATGGGGAGCATGAATCTCAGAGATTATTCTTTGAGGCACCATATCGGCAACGACACGGGATGCAGCAGGTGGTAGTTCTTGCAGTGCCGACGATTTGGCAGCTGATTTTGGGGGAGTGTCGTGATAGTGACCCAACCGGTCGCTTCTCTGTCGACAAGACATTGAAGATGGTGGCTCACTTTTTTTTGTGGCCCACCATGCTGTTGGAGGTGACTGAACTCGACTAGAGTTGTGACGCGTGCCAATGCCAAAAGGCGCAGAAGAAGAAGAAGTCCCAGGGTATCCTCCAAGCCTTGCCCATCCCCGAGAAGCCGTGGTAAGACATCTCCATGGACTTCATCACACGCTTTTCCGAGACAGCGGCAAGTCACAATGCGGTATTGGTGGTGGTAGATTGCTTCAGCAACATGTTGCACTTCATTGCAACGTTTGATAAATTTAGTGCGGAAAGCAGGGCTTTGCTGTTATTTGAGCACATGGTGTGCCTCCATGGTATGTTGTGATCCATTGTGAGCGACCCTGACCCGTGCTTCACGAGAAAATCCTGGCAAGAACTCATGGAGCGACATGGGAGCAAGGTGTAGCTATAGACCAGTTTTCATCCCCAAACTGATGGACGAACAGAGCGGAAAAGCTAGACGCTGGAGCAGGTCCTCAATACAGTGGATGACCGGGACGAGACGGTGTGGGACCAGCGGTTGCCGGTCGCTAAACTGGTGTACAAATCCGCAATGTCCGCCTCCACTGGCAAGGTGCCGTTCGAGGTGGTGAACGGGACGGTTTCCACTACACCTCTCTATTTACATGTCGCAAGCAACCTGCCCGCAGTGGAGTCTACCTCACGTGACTTCAAGCAGATTTGGACGGTGACGCGGCATACATTGGCAAAGGTGCAAGAGCGGCAAAAATGCAAGCAAACCACTGACATGGAGATGCAATGCTCAAGGTTGGTGATCGTGTGCTTCTCAACAGCGCACGCATCAAGCTTCATGGGATCCGTTCAGACAAGTTGAAACCATGGTGGCTTGGTCCATTCGAGGTGCTAGAAATGCAGATGCCCGTGTTGGCATGGTTGGCTTTTCCGTCTTCCATGCCAGTCCAGGAAGTGTTCCACATCTCCAAGCTCAAGCTCTACCATGATCCGGCTGAGCATTTCCTTGGCTGCAGTCTGAACCTCCTCCTCCGATCGAGGGCGAGCAAGAGTTTTATGTGGAGGCCATCCTTGACCACAGTCATCGTGGCCATGGGTGGGAGTACTCAGTCAAGTGGAATGACTATGATGCAGCTCAGAACTCATGGGAGCTTGCCTGTAACTTCAATATTGGTGGGGTGAATGCCATCCTCCCGGAGTACCAAGAACAAACTATGACGGCTGGCTCCTAAATGGTGGAGGAGGGGGGGTAGTGCAAGCTGGATAGTGCCAATGGAACTGATGATGGCTTCAGGCTTCTTTGAACGTGTAATATGAGCATGTATTCCAAATCTAGTAAACTGTGCAAGATTGGTCAAAGAACGGGGTAGATCCGTAAAAAATTGTGGAAGTTACACCAAGCCAAAGGTTGGCCAAGCCGAGGGGAGACCAAGTGATGGCAATTCATCCCCAAGGACCAGGGCTCGACCCTCGGAAGATCCAACGAGGCCAAACCGTACCTTGGGGTCTGGTTTGGCAATGAATCAAGGATAATTGAGGGCCAACGGTTCTTTGGAATGACGCCCTGTTGAGTTATTGCCAGGCACGACCCTTCGGGCGGCCATCATCGCCGCTAGTGGTAATGCCAGCGGCAGGTTGCCGTGGTTTACGGAAATGCCCATATCTCTTCCATTCCTCTACGGAATGATGTTATTCTTGGTGCATTTGAAAGCTAAAAACATCAACTACATGATGTTGAGGCAGTAAAACAAATCACTGGCCCATATGTAGCCGCACACAGCTCAGCGACTTCGGGTTGCCTAGAATGTGTCATCATATACATATAGTCTTGTATGTTGACACCTACAATTACATCTTACTCCCACTTTGCCACACGTATTCTCGTGCTCCCCGGAGACAATCCTACACTTTTGCATACACTAGGAGGTGTGCACCGGACTCCTCTTAGTTGCTGTTGCCACCGGTTGGTACTTGCACCCTGCGGTTGAGGTTAGCACACCGCGCCCAGTGTACAGGGAAAGAGATTATAGGATAAGAGGACCTGTGCATCTTGCACTGAGTGCAGTGGATGCATTCAGTTTTGCAAGGCAACTGGAAGGTGGCTGGATTGAGGCCCAGGAAAGGCTGTGTGTGGAGAATGCTTTGAACGGCAAAGATGTGTATATCATAGAGGCAAAGGTGTAGGAGGTGAGTATGCAGTGGGAATAGAGTGCTCGTGACAAAGACGTGCGTCCCGTCCGAAGACAGGGATGAGGATAAAGGATACAAATGAGTGACATAGCTCAAGTTATCACGAGAATTTGCATGCAACATCACACCACCAGACGGATGAAGATTGACTGTGTCACTGCTGTGGGAGAGCAGATATCCATGCTCATGTGGTCGAGAGCAGTGAGATACAGAAGGCTGAGCTCTGGGCCAAGCATGTCCAACACATAGGTGACATAGACATCACCAAACGGACCCTGACAGTGGAACACACCAAGACCACAAACAGAAAGCATCTAGCCGGACCCAGTCCAAACACTTTGGACATCACCCACCTGGCCAGGCATAGTGAACACCTCATGACAAGACGCCATGTGATGCATAACGCTGGAGTCGATGATTAAGGTGCCATGAGGGTCGCGGACAGGTGCGGTAACATTACATTGAGGGACCAAACATGACACAAGCAATAGGATTGTGTCCCTATCCAAGATATGGATAGGGACACAATGGTCATCCACAAGGGGATCGCGTGGAGATCAGTATTATTATGACAACTATCTGTGACCTCCTAACTAGGAGACATACAACTCGTAATTCCTTGGGGCTGATGAGGGGGGATGCCGAGGCAATTTGTGACAAACTGCTCCAGCTGGTGCTCGTGAGTTGAGGGCCCAGGAGTCGGTAGGTAGTGCAGTGTGGCCATGTTGGAAGGAGGAGCTCAGGTATAGCTATGCTGCAACGGTGGAGGTGACCACATTGGATACGGAGTCCATGAAGCTACAGGCCCAAGGCATGGGAGGAGTTGCGATGTAGTCATAAGTGCCCAGTGCTAGTGGAGGATGCGGCTGCTGAGGAAGTGGAGGAAGTGTTGGCAGGAAAGGCGGTGGTGGCTGGTACCAAGGGGTCGCTCACGCTAACGATGCATGGCACTGGTGACACGAGACTTGTCAGTGGGTGATGGACCGGTGTACCAGCCATGACCCGGTTGGCCCCAGTTGTGGCAGAAAAGAGACCTGCCACGAGAGGAGTTACTGTTGGTTGGCTGCCGGGTCTTGCCCTTTCCCTTGTTCCTACGTTGTCCTGAGTTATGGTTAATCGTCCCATTTCTTTACACTACGTAACTTATGTATACTACTCCTCTAACATCTTCATTTCCTGGAAGTTTTTACGAGTGTATTCACTTGTTAAATCACTAACTTCTTTTTTAACAAATCCATTTTTGTATTCAGAGGGGGTGTAAATTCCGTAACCGTGATTCCTAAAAATCAATGTTACAAAGAGTTCAAAATGAAATCCGTTATTTTTTACTTGCCTAGTTCTGTCCTCCACATTTGTAAAGGACGTTTCTGTTCGACATAGTATTGTCAAAAAAGAACACGGAGCGGATACACCATTCTTAGGAACACAGATGGACATGCGGTGACTTTGCGTATTGTTTGCTAGTCCCACTTCCGAGATTTGCTCAAAGTGGACTCCTCCCCCCTCCCTCTCCCCTCCCCCGCGAGTGTATGTGGTGAATGCATTGGGCAGTGTATCGGTGGAGATCCGGAGAAATGTACACTAATGTATTTTCTGATCTCACCAGACCCTCCCTCCCCCCCCTCCCCCCCCAATTCACCGCGAGTGTACTGGGGTTGTGTATTGGGGAG
Source organism: Penium margaritaceum (assembly GCA_023375785.1). NCBI lineage: Eukaryota > Viridiplantae > Streptophyta > Zygnematophyceae > Desmidiales > Peniaceae > Penium > Penium margaritaceum. The sequence continues at coordinate 23,797 of SZWC01013511.1, read as the reverse complement.
TGTATCGTGAAGCAGCGTAAACATGTACAATAGCATATCTATACACTTGTGTATTATGTAATCCCTCCACAAGATACACTACCCAATACCACTGCAATACATTTTTGAGTTTGGGGGAGGGGGAGGGGGGAGGGGGGGGGGTTACGCCCCCCTCCTTCCAAACTGAAAATTGTATGTGGATAGTGTATCGGTAAGTATATCTGGAGGACGTCGCCACAAATACACTTGTGCATCTCTTTTTAGGTGTACTATTCTCGATCGTTGTAAAGCGACGACACCCGGAAAAGGGAGAAAAGACAGACTTCACTTGAGCGTTGTGCACAATGGGCAGTATGGAAAAAGAGAACCCCGATCAAGCCCCCCCCTCCCCCAAAACACTCCGAGTGTATTGGGGAAGTGTATCGGGGAATGTATCGTAATTCGCTCGCAAATATACACAAGTGTATTCATACACTTGTGTATTCATACACTTGTGTATTCATTTGGCGCCCCTCCACATACACTACCCAATGCACCCCCAATGCACTTCAAGAAGAGGGGG
>SZWC01013511.1:9682-21785 GCA_023375785.1 Penium margaritaceum | reverse complement strand
GCGTGGAGATCAGTATTATTATGACAACTATCTGTGACCTCCTAACTAGGAGACATACAACTCGTAATTCCTTGGGGCTGATGAGGGGGGATGCCGAGGCAATTTGTGACAAACTGCTCCAGCTGGTGCTCGTGAGTTGAGGGCCCAGGAGTCGGTAGGTAGTGCAGTGTGGCCATGTTGGAAGGAGGAGCTCAGGTATAGCTATGCTGCAACGGTGGAGGTGACCACATTGGATACGGAGTCCATGAAGCTACAGGCCCAAGGCATGGGAGGAGTTGCGATGTAGTCATAAGTGCCCAGTGCTAGTGGAGGATGCGGCTGCTGAGGAAGTGGAGGAAGTGTTGGCAGGAAAGGCGGTGGTGGCTGGTACCAAGGGGTCGCTCACGCTAACAATGCATGGCACTGGTGACACGAGACTTGTCAGTGGGTGATGGACCGGTGTACCAGCCATGACCCGGTTGGCCACAGTTGTGGCAGAAAAGAGACCTGCCACGAGAGGAGTTACTGTTGGTTGGCTGCCGGGTCTTGCCCTTTCCCTTGTTCCTACGTTGTCCTGAGTTATGGTTAATCGTCCCATTTCTTTACACTACGTAACTTATGTATACTACTCCTCTAACATCTTCATTTCCTGGAAGTTTTTACGAGTGTATTCACTTGTTAAATCACTAATTTCTTTTTTGACAAATCCATTTTTGTATTCAGAGGGGGTGTAAATTCCGTAACCGTGATTCCTAAAAATCAATGCTACAAAGAGTTCAAAATGAAATCCGTTGTTTTTCACTTGCCTAGTTCTGTCCTCCACATTTGTAAAGGACATTTCTGTTCGACATAGTATTGTCAAAAAAGAACACGGAGCGGATACACCATTCTTAGGAACACAGATGGACATGCGGTGACTTTGCGTATTGTTTGCTAGTCCCACTTCCGAGATTTGCTCGAAGTGGACTCCTCCCCCCCNCCCCCCCCCCCCCCCCCCCCCAAGTGTATTGGGGGTATGTATTGGGGTATGTATGAGAAATCTGCTCGAAAATGTACACAAGTGAACTTCTGTGTATTCATTTGGCGCCCCTCCAGATACACTACCCAATACAATCCCCCATACACATTGAGTAGGTGGGGGGGGGGGGCGATGAGTCCCCACCCCCCCTCAAAAAAGAAAAGTGTATCTGGAGAGTGTTTTCGAAGGTGTATCTAGTAGACAGCCGTATAAGTACACGTGTGTATATAACATCCAGTACACAAAGCCTAATCTAAGACGTCGATTGGAGTCAGCCGACGGGCTACGATAAACTTTTATTGCAAGGGCTAGAGCATAAACATTGAATGTTATTTGCATTTTTTGAACTTAGTAACCATGCCTTGTCTAGAGGTCTCCTCCCCCCCCCCCCTCCCTCCCCCCCGAGTGTATTGGGGGTGTGTATCGGGATGTGTATGAAGAATCGGCTAAAAAATGTACACAAGTGAATCTTTGCACTTGTGTATTGTTACAAACCCCTTCCCAATATACAACCCGATACACTACCTAGATAAATTTCGATTGCGGGGGGGAGGGGGGGGTATTGATGATCCCCCCTCTCCAAAGTTGGAGTTTTACCTGGATGGATTCTCGCTGATTAGAGCCAGTGGACATCCAATAGAAGAACATTTCTTCATTCATAGAATCTTCCAGTGTCTATGACGGCCGTCGATTGCTCAAATCCGATGGTGCTCGGGTTGCAAAGTAAGAACCAGAGCGCAACCAAAATGTCCAGGTCACACCATGATGACAAAACTAATGCGCCCCAAGGAGGACCCCCCCCCCCCCCCAAACACTATGAGTGTATTGGGGGGTTGTATCAAGGAGTGTATCACAAGTACTCACCAAAATGTACACAATTTAATTTAAGTCACATGTGTGTTTAATCTCCCCCCCTTGATACACTTCCCAATACACCCTCGATACAAATCCGGGCTACCAAAGGGGGATGGAGATGGTCAAGCGTTGACAAAAAAATATTCGTGACGACTGTGTAGCATTCCGCTCGATGCCTACATGAATTTTCTTGATTGGGAGATGGTAGAAAGAAGTACGAATCAGCGTCAGTGACTTAATTACAATCATAACATGAACTTAACTTAAAGTACACAATATGTGCAAAATTGAAAAAGCATGTGCTTTAGTATTCCTGGACAATTGTTTTAAAGAATCACTTCAAAACAAAATAAATTGCATCCCTTTTGCAATCAACTTCTGAGAAACTCATGTGTTCATGTACACAAAACTAATCGTGAACATAATTGTAACCATTAACTTCCTGAAAACGTTAGCAATTGGCTAGGTAGTTTTCCTATAAGTATCCTCACCATATGTTTCAGTGTTGTACACACATGATGAAGTGTATGAATCTGGGTTGATAGGGCATAAATGGTACTCATTTGCTGCGGCCATCACAACGTGCAGCTCCGATGGCACGAGGGGTCCCAGAAGTTGTAGGAGAGATAGAGCTGACTACCGTTTTTGCCTCTGTCTCTCCATGCTGCACGCAAGTTTCTTTAATTTCCTCCTCCCAATTCAAGAACCAGGAATAGAACCAGGACATCAGAGTATCCTTGGATACCATGGCCTCCAAGATCTCAAGGTCGAAGTCGATGAGGATCTTTGCATAGTCAGGAGTTGCACCGTCTTGATGGTGAGGAGAGTGGCTAGCCACGGTGGATGATCCTTGCCGATTCGGTGAAGAAGATCCTACGCGGCGCCAATAGGCATTGAAGGACTCAGAGTCACCCATCTTGAGGTCACTGAAACTCCTCAAAGGGCGACTGAAAATGGCCTGGCCAGAAGTGTTGATTTTTTGGACAGGGAGGAAGGGCCAAGATCCTTGCTTGTAGGATCTTTGGGTGACCAGTAGTGCAGCTTGTACAATAGCACGAGAAATAATTGGAAAACTTGGATGGGGAAAAATCGGAAACTCGATGTGTACAAAGCACGGCTATGGTACCTGAAAATCCCAAGTGAGCTAGGCTAGCACAACTCCTGGTCCACTGAGAGGCATCATCTTACTAGGCCTTGTAGGCCGTTGTAGCGAGAGTCATGGAGTAATCTTCACATTGTCTGGCCTCCAGGGCAGCCTCCACCTAGGCTGGCAGGCCTTGCCAGCCTTATAGGGGCCTTGAAGGGATCNCCCGAGTGTATTGGGGGTGTGTATCGGGATGTGTATGAAGAATCGGCTAAAAAATGTACACAAGTGAATCTTTGCACTTGTGTATTGTTACAAACCCCTTCCCAATATACAACCCGATACACTACCTAGATAAATTTTGATTGCGGGGGGGAGGGGGGGGTATTGATGATCCCCCCTCTCCAAAGTTGGAGTTTTCCCTGGATGGATTCTCGCTGATTAGAGCCAGTAGACATCCAATAGAAGAACATTTCTTCATTCATAGAATCGTCCAGTGTCTATGACGGCTGTCGATTGCTCAAATCCGATGGTGCTCGGGTTGCAAAGTAAGAACCAGAGCGCAACCAAAATGTCCAAGTCACACCATGATGACAAAACTAATGCGCCCCAAGGAGGACCCCCCCCCCCCAAACACTATGAGTGTATTGGGGGGTTGTATCAAGGAGTGTATCACAAGTACTCACCAAAATGTACACAATTTAATTTAAGTCATGTGTGTTTAATCGCCCCCCCTTGATACACTTCCCAATAAACCCTCGATACAAATCCGGGCTACCAAAGGGGGATGGAGATGGTCAAGCGTTGACAAAAAAATATTCGTGACGACTGTGTAGCATTCCGCTCGATACCTACATGAATGTTCTTGATTGGGAGATGGTAGAAAGAAGTACGAATCAGCGTCAGTGACTTAATTACAATCATAACATGAACTTAACTTAAAGTACACAATATGTGCAAAATTGAAAAAGCATGTGCTTTAGTATTCCTGGACAATTGTTTTAAAGAATCACTTCAAAACAAAATGAATTGCATCCCTTTCTCAATCAACTTCTGAGAAACTCATGTGTTCATGTACACAAAACTAATCGTGAACATAATTGTAACCATTAATTTCCTGAAAACGTTAGCAATTGGCTAGGTAGTTTTCCTATAAGTATCCTCACCATATGTTTCAGTGTTGTACACACATTATGAAGTGTATGAATCTGGGTTGATAGGGCATAAATGGTACTCCTTTGCTGCGGCCATCACAACGTGCAGCTCCGATGGCACGAGGGGTCCCAGAAGTTGTAGGAGAGATAGAGCTGACTACCGCTTTTGCCTCTATCTCTCCATGCTGCACGCAAGTTTCTTTAATTTCCTCCTCCCAATTCAAGAACCAGGAATAGAACCAGGACATCAGAGTATCCTTGGACACCATGGCCTCCAAGATCTCAAGGTCGAAGTCGATGAGGATCTTTGCATAGTCAGGAGTTGCACCGTCTTGATGGTGAGGAGAGTGGCTAGCCACGGTGGATGATCCTTGCCGATTCGGTGAAGAAGATCCTACGCGGCGCCAATAGGCATTGAAGGACTCAGAGTCACCCATCTTGAGGTCACTGAAACTCCTCAAAGGGCGACTGAAAATGGCCTGGCCAGAAGTGTTGATTTTTTGGAAAGGGAGGAAGGGCCAAGATCCTTGCTTGTAGGATATTTGGGTGACCAGTAGTGCAGCTTGTACAATAGCACGAGAAATAATTAGAAAACTTGGATGGGGAAAAATCGGAAACTCGATGTGTACAAAGCACGGCTATGGTACCTGAAAATCCCAAGTGAGCTAGGCTAGCACAACTCCTGGTCCACTGAGAGGCATCATCTTACTAGGCCTTGTAGGCCGTTGTAGCGAGAGTCATGGAGTAATCTTCACATTGTCTGGCCTCCAGGGCAGCCTCCACCTAGGCTGGCAGGCCTTGCCAGCCTTATAGGGGCCTTGAAGGGATCTCTAGCAGATTCTTGGTCTGGGGTTCCAAAGTCAGAGGCTTGAGCAGAGCTGAGTTTTTGCACAATGCTGAGATGATTGTGAACTCAAAGGAGCTCCGCCTTTTATATCCGTGGACCTGGCAAGTTGACCACCTTAATGAGAAGCTTCCTTCAAGTGGTTCAAGTCCTCTGCCTCTTATGCCTTGCTTAGGAGAAGCTTCCTTCCAGGAGAAGCGTCCTGTAATTTGGAGTTGTTTCTGACATCCCTACAGTAGTAGGGAGAAGTTTCCTCCTTCAGAAAACTTTGTCAGGTCTTTAGGTGAAGCTTCATGAAGAGGTTGCTTGCTTTTTTGGCTTTCCGCTGATGGTCGTTGATCTTGCAATCTTGCCACATCGAATCTGTTGATTGGAATCCTCCTAAAGCTTGTACCAGATTGGCCCATGCAGATTGAAGGGTCCAGGCTCCATGCATGTGAATGATGATGCAGTATAGGCCTCATGCCAAGGGTGCATGATGCCTGCTTAGTCAGCCAGAGGCCTCCGTGGCCAGGATGGCTATGCAGTACTGTGTAGTAGGTACCTCCCCCCTACTAGATCTAACTAGAGACATTCACAACCATATTGCGCATGCCAGCACAATTTACTACACACCAGGCCCTTTAGACTGCTTCATGGCTGGCTGCCAGAGTTTATCTGGCCTTTATAGGAGAGGATTCCTAGTAGACTTGGACTCGGAAATTCACAAAAAATCCGCAACTTTCTGTACAGTGCTCTGAATACAGTTTCTTCTGCACCATGTCGGCGCTCAACACCAGCACATTAATCACACCTCTCAATACTCTAACCTGATTGGTGCGCTTGTGATACAAAATGTGTCCATCCTAGGTACTCCTAGAAAAATCCTCTAGTGACTCCCAAAAATCCTCATCGAGGAGTTGAAGCCGATTTGCATCTTTGGTGGGTGAAAATCATGGAAACGAGCCAATGTTGGTTTCGTGGTTTCAAATAAAATCAATTTCCTCATCTGTCGTTGCTGGGACCACTTCTTGGCCTGTTTCGGGTTCAATGGTGCATATTTCGGTCAGGTTGAGGTAACCAAGAATTGTTGGGTCGAGTTTGGGCCACTCTAGGATACTGTCAGTTGCTTCATGGAAAAACAACTCGTCTGGTCCTTCATGGAGGTGAGGCTGCGCATGTTCATTTTGTTTCCGCAACTCCTTCCTGTAATTTTCTTCCTACTCTGGAGGTGGAGAATCTTTTAGAAAATTGTTTCTGGGTTCTGTGTTGGCTTTGTAGTTGCTGATGTAGTACAAAAGGCGTCTTGATCATTCTGGAGGTCGGCCTTACCCTTCTCAGTTGCGAGCAACTTTCTTGTTGCAGTGACATTCACAATAGTGGTTTTTTCCAGGTACCCGACTCGTTTGAGTCCTTGCTGTCCACTTGTTTTACACTAGAAGTCGTAGCTCTTGCTCGTTCTGTCTAGAGGGGTGGTCGCTTGCAATTTTCTGCACAAAACCAAGGGCATATCTTTGGATTGCGCTGGCGAGAAGGCACTGTTCCGCTGGTCTCCTTCAACGAGGTAGAAATTCGTTTTTTCTTCCTTCCCTCTATTCTTTTTCGCGTTTGGATGACACCTCCACCTCTCTCTCTTTCAATCGGCCATGTTGCTTGTCAACCAGAGACTGTCTGCCGCAGGCTCACAAAGAAGGGATGGACGCAGCTGCAAGATTGAGGAGGCATCTCTGTCACCCTCCCCTTGCTTTCTCGCTCTCTCTCTTGCTTCCTTGCTTGCTCGCTTGTTTGCCCTTCCTCCTGCCATGCTTGCCTTGTTGAATTTTGCACTTGCCAAACTTGGCAAACGCTCCCTGCGCTCGCTCCACCTCGCATTCTGGCATTAGTAATAAGGAGCCAACTCTGTGACCTACAGCTGCAAGCCTCGTGACCGCTCGCTCACTGCCTCCTTTTTTCCCATTTTTTGTTTTCCTTTCTTTGTCTTTTTCTCGCCCCCTCCACTTTCTTGCCATGGTCGTTCCAACCGTGCAGCTCCACTAGCTTTGAGGGCTACTCACAACTCTGCGGCCGTACTGTTTTGTCTTTTCCTCAGAGGTTGTGTTGCTGCTTACAAACATTTTAAGGATCGCAGCAAGTTTTACAAATAAGGCAGGTCCTGCCGTAAAAGTGAGGGATTATGCTTTGTGGGCAGCTCCTCCATCATAAACTGTTGTTGATGACAGCAAAGGCTGAGGCCTTCATTTTGAAAGCATGTCTTCTCCTACCTGCCAGACCAGTTGCGGTGCTACCAGAGCTGTTGCAATAAGCTGAAGACCACTGAACAAATATTGATGATTTACAGGTTTCATTTTTAGAGTCGGTTTTACAATTTCATCCCGCACCATGCCGTGGTACACGATAGCCACGTCAACCTGTTGAACGACGACTTGCTGCTGCTTCAGAGAAATTTCCTTCAGTCGATGTTTTCTCATGCACCATAGAAAGATGTGATATCCATGTGTGTAAAGTAGGCTTGCACAATAGCGGAGCTGCGTGTATTCAACTTCCGTGTCTCGTCCTCAACCGGTTGCTTCAGCACGTACTGCAAGAGGGCATTGGTGGTGAGACCACACTGCTGCATACACCTATAGAATATGTCCTTTGGGACAGTTTTTGTCTGAAAGTCGTATTCTTGGTTTGTGTCTAGAACATGCACACGTTCGACCGTGCTGTCTTCAACGTTTGAATGAATCCAATGCCCACAAATGTCGATGTGCTTTCTTTGGCCTTGAAACTTTGTAAATTTAGCAGGGTCAATCGCGGAATTCTTGTCGACAATGTTTTTTGTCGGTTGCGCTTGAGCGAGTCCAATGTCCTCCAGGAGCTTGTGGAGATACGTGACTTCCTGTGCTGCTGAAGTGGTGGCAACGTACTCAACTTCTGTGGAACGGAGTGTGACAAGTTTATGTCACTTGCTGGTCCAAGACACCGCTCCTCTGCTGAGCAGGCACATAAAACCTGTCGTGCTCCAGCGGTCTTCCTCCATTCCCCTAAAATCAGCGTCAATGTAGCACTGGAGGTTGATGCTGGCTGCTGTCCCAAAAAACAAGACTGGTGTCCCCCTTTGTCTTTCGGTAGCCTCGAGCTCTGTTGAGCTCCATGCACACAGCCTCTGTACAAGTCTTATTGTCGTGTGCCAGGTTGATCATGGAAAACTCTAAATCTGGTCGTGTGCAACTTGCTGCATGCATCAAGGATCCAACTCCGTTACGATAGTCGGTCTTGCTCCTCCCCCTCTATCCCTGATGTATCAGCTGCTATTGTCATAGGTGTTGGTACCTGTCAGTTGGGGACTTCAAAAAAATTCCAAACATTTCTAGCACAGGTCTGCTGACTCAAGTTAAGTGTGTGTGCTTCATGATCATGTCCGATGTTCATGCCTAGGCAATACTCAAATTTGGCATGAGCGTAACGTTGATTTCTTGCGCCATGGCAGTTGCTGTGAATTTGATGGGATCTACCAACGGACCAATGATAAGAAGATTGTCGACGTAGACCAGCATGTAGTAGTATGGCTTCGTGTCTAGTGATGGCCAATGCAGGAAGAGGATGTAGTCGTAGGTTGAAGGCTCAAAGTCTAGAGACTCCAACACTGCTTGTAACTTCCTATACCAAAGCAGAGGGCTCTGCTTGAGTCCGTACAAACTCCTTACCAAATTGCACACTCTGCAAATCCCGTTGTCAAATCCTTCTAGTTGTTTCATATAAACAGTTGTATCCATCTCGCCATACAAGAAGGCATTCTTGACGTCAAGATGTTGCACCTTGTAGTCAGTGTTGCTCTTGTTGTTTGTTGTAGGGGCCCTACAACGACAACGTAGCAACGTTCTACAATGTTGTTGCTACGTTGTGTTATAGGGCCAATAGTGACCCCGGGTTGTCAAAAACGGGAATTTTGCCACACTAACCCCTAGCACTTCGGAAAACGGGAAAAACACAGGGACAAATAAATCGACCCTGGAGCCGACTCACTCATTCTCAGTGTCGAAATCGTTAGATATTGCTACAGTTGCTGCTGTGGCATGCACTGCATGCCTGACATGCTTGCATGGTACATGCAGCTGTTGTAGCCCATGTATTGGCTGCTCAGGATAGAAGTGAAATGAACAAACAAATAGCTGCTTGCATTCTATCGAGTGCAATCTACAGCTGGACGCCCCTCAGCCGTTCCGCTCATTTCATCCACGAAGATGTTTTCACATTTTTTTGAGGATTTGAAAATGGGTTTCGACATACTGTATGTAAACATTGCTCCTTTGATACACTCCGTGTTTCATTCTAACCGTAGGTTTGAACAAAAAAGAATATAAGTTTGTGCACTCCCACGTTCCTTGGATTTCCCAAAAATGGATGGACATGCATTGCCATTGTGGATTCCACATCGATCATCAGTGAAGCTTGTACGGCGACGATGCTGTCATGCAATCATTGATGTCAGCGTCACCTTGATCGGTGAAGCGTGATGTGTTGCACTGCTGCACCCGCGCGTCGGTGGAAGCGGCCTGTCGTTCGGACAGGCTGAAAGAGCTTTGTTAGCAGTAAGGCACTGCCTTCTCTTCACTGTCAGCGTCGCACACCAAGTGTCGTTTGGCACTTGGTGTGCAACAACGTCTCACGATGGCAAGCCATCAGACCCCATCATCCTCACAGCCCTCCAGGGGAACCTCTAGTGCTGCAGGGACCGTCCAGTCCACCAACCCATCCTCTGTCACTGAGCCATTTGATGCCTCTCGATGGAATCCTCCATGGAAGCGTCAGGTCTCGGGGGACTACCTGACAAAAAAACTCAGCAAGCACTGCAAGCCATACCCGACCAAGTCCAAGAAGGCAAGGTGGAGGTGCTGTTCCTGTGGCACCATCAAGTCTGGCTACTGCGACCGCATTCGCGGTCACTTCTCTGGAGACAGCAGCAGCATCGGCAAGTGCACCCATGTTCCACCAATGTGTCGAGACGTGCTTGGTCTAGAGCGCGAGCAGCCACCGCCGACCGGATGGAAGCCGCACAAAGATCTTTCGTACAAGGGGCTCAGGCCAGAGTGGGGTACCAAAGACAAGCCTGTCAGGTGGGTCAAGCTGTGGGAGAAACTGGAGAAGCAGACGATGGCAGCAGCAATTAGGGTGACCTTGGAACTAGACAGTGACGATGACGATGCCCAGCCTGGCAGCAGTCAGCGACCTTGGCCAACCATGTCAGCTCTACTCAGCCCAGTCGACAAGGTACCTCTGTTTGAAATGAGTCAAGCCTCCAGTTTCTGGCAATCTTCCATGGACCAGCACATTGAAAGTGGTCATAACGACAAGTGCCAGCTGTCCATTGTCAAGCTCATGTGCATTGGAGCTCTCCCAAACTTATTTTGCCGTGAAGGTATCCTGTTAGAAGTGGTGAAGAATGCCAGGAAGACCAGTTCAGGGTTCAAGCTACTAAGCCGCAATACCGTTGTCAGTGATCTCCTTCCACAGCTAGACAAAGAGCTAGAGGAGTTGGATGCTCCCATGAAACAAGCTTGGGATGTATACAGTATGTCTGTTGCCGTGGACGAGTGGGCTGACCGCCAGGTCCGACCCATTTACAATGCCATAGCCTGCAATGCACAGGGTTCACTTCACCTCTTCTCCAGAGATGCAAGTGGTCTCAGTCGGGATGCAAATCACACTGCAGCCATGATTGAGGCCGCCATAGAGGCGGTGGGGGTGGGCAGAGTGGTGTCAGTGATCTGAGACAATACCTCGGTCAACAAAAAAGCATTCAGTGACCTCAAAGCAAAGTACCCAAGCCTCTTCTTCCAGGGGTTCTATGCTCACAACATCGACTTGGTGATGAAGGACATTAGCAAAAGCGAGTGGGGTGCATCTNCCCTCAGCCGTTCCGCTCATTTCATCCACGAAGATGTTTTCACATTTTTTTGAGGATTTGAAAATGGGTTTCGACATACTGTATGTAAACATTGCTCCTTTGATACACTCCGTGTTTCATTCTAACCGTAGGTTTGAACAAAAAAGAATATAAGTTTGTGCGCTCCCACGTTCCTTGGATTTCCCAAAAATGGATGGACATGCATCGCCATTGTGGATTCCACATCGATCATCAGTGAAGCTTGTACGGCCACGATGCTGTCATGCAATCATTGATGTCAGCGTCACCTTGATCGGTGAAGCGTGATGTGTTGCACTGCTGCACCCGTGCGTTGGTGGAAGCGGCCTGTCGTTCGGACAGGCTGAAAGAGCTTTGTTAGCAGTAAGGCACTGCCTTCTCTTCACCATCAGCGTCGCACACCAAGTGTCGTTTGGCACTTGGTGTGCAACAACGTCTCACGATGGCAAGCCATCAGACCCCATCATCCTCACAGCCCTCCAGGGGAACCTCTAGTGCTGCAGGGACCGTCCAGTCCACCAACCCATCCTCTGTCACTGAGCCATTTGATGCCTCTCCATGGAATCCTCCATGGAAGCGTCAGGTCTCGGGGGACTACCTGACAAAATAACTCAGCAAGCACTGCAAGCCATACCCGAACAAGTCCAAGAAGGCAAGGTGGAGGTGCTGTTCCTGCGGCACCATCAAGTCTGGCTACTGCGACCGCATTCGCGGTCACTTCTCTGGAGACAGCAGCAGCATCGGCAAGTGCCCCCATGTTCCACCAATGTGTCGAGACGTGCTTGGTCTAGAGCGTGAGCAGCCACCGCCGACCGGATGGAAGCCGCACAAAGATCTTTCGTACAAGGGGCTCAGGCCAGAGTGGGGTACCAAAGACAAGCCTGTCAGGTGGGTCAAGCTGTGGGAGAAACTGGAGAAGCAGACGATGGCAGCAGCAATTAGGGTGACCTTGGAACTAGACAGTGACGATGACGATGCCCAGCGTGGCAGCAGTCAGCGACCTTGGCCAACCATGTCAGCTCTACTCAGCCCAGTCGACAAGGTACCTCTGTTTGAAATGAGTCAAGCCTCCAGTTTCTGGCAATCTTCCATGGACCAGCACATTGAAAGTGGTCATAACGACAAGTGCCAGCTGTCCATTGTCAAGCTCATGTGCATTGGAGCTCTCCCAAACTTATTTTGCCGTGAAGGTATCCTGTTAGAAGTGGTGAAGAATGCCAGGAAGACCAGTTCAGGGTTCAAGCTACTAAGCCGCAATACCGTTGTCAGTGATCTCCTTCCA